>JAQMYM010000021.1:1422966-1444630 GCA_030014255.1 Parauchenoglanis ngamensis
GTTACATGTGTTGCCTGCCATTTGTTTATGTGCATTTGACTAAAAATAATTATTTAATACAATTTTGACCCTATTTAGTTAAACTAATGGTTTAGAGTTAAGACTACTAATCTAAGCTTGTCATACGGTTTCTACGTTAATTCAACTTAAGCGGTTTAGCTTTATGTGACGTAAAAACTTAAGGCAACGTGATTTTCTAGTAATGTAAACTAGTTTGGGTTTAGAGTGGAGAAACAACACGCAATTAGAACATTAATATAGAGCTGCGGAAATAGAAAACTAATCAACACCTTCTGACCAATCAGAATCCAGAACTCAACAGCGCCGTGGTGTAAAGATACTCATCACTAGTTTTGGTTCATTTTTCTTCCTTTACTTTTAGTTGTTTTTGTTTTTTTTCAATGTTTGTCGGGGCTTTCATTTATTTCTCTCTCTCTCTCTCAGGAGTGGTTTTATGAGCAACTTTATACAGCCCTAAGAAAATTGTTATTGCCGTCAGGAAAGGTGGCAGGTTTTTTTTTTTTTTTTTTTTTTTAAACTCACCAGTGCAGTCCTGTGCGACATACACAGCCAGGTCACTGACCTCAGACGCTGCTACTGCTTTCCTGTAAACCACACACACACACACACACACACACACACACACACACACACACACACACACGAAAATAACAATATTCTGTTTGCTTTACAGAAATGCAGAAAACGTCAATCACTTACCGCAGCATGTGTGCGGCGACAGATGGGCCGAACCAGTCGCCCGCCCGTTGCCCTGATGACTGCCCCAAAACCACCAGCTGATGCAGGCTGAATGGAGCGGATGGACTGTCCCCGAACCACGCCACCAGACGCCGGTGTCCTCTCTCCTGCCCATACTCATCCTCATCCAGTATGGTACCCTCGCTTCGCCTCCTCTGCCCCACCCTCCGCCTCTGGCCCAATCGGAGCTCCAGGTCGTCTCTGGTCTGGTGATGAGCTCCAGGCCATGTCCAGCCTGAGAGCAGCAGAGAGTGAGCGACTGTGTGCGAGAGCGTGTGCGAGAGCGTGTGCGAGAGCGTATGTATACCTGCAGGCAGTGTGTGTAGTGCTAGTGCCTGAGCGAGCAGCATCTGTGCGGAGCGTAACGTGCAGCCCCACCCACTATCTGAGGTCAGAGATGATCCATGCAGCGAAGAGAAACCTCTCCTGTACGTCATCCAGAACAGAGACGAGAACACACACCAAAACAGCTGCCTCTCACCTAACACACACACACACACACACACACACACACACACACAGTCACAGCAAATTTGAGAGAATAGTGTGTGTGTGCGCGTGTGTGTAGGTGATGCACACCTTCATGGCTCAGGTGGTACGTGTGACCCAGCAGACACACAGGAGAGTTTTTACTCAAACGAGGTTTAGCTTTCAGAGTCCATCCTGAAACACACAATGCTCAGTAAAACACACACACACACACAGTCTTGTGTTTATGTTGCAGCGCAGGTTGACACACACCTCCATACTTCATACTGTTCCATGCTGACACCAGTCTGCTCCTCAGCCTGGCTTTGTCCTTCATTGCCTCTGAGGAGTGTGTGTGGTCTGAGGAGTGTGTGTGGTCTGAGGAGTGTGTGTGGTCTGAAGGTCCAGGGTGTGACAGGAACTCAAATGACTCCAGGTCTTCTGTGGGGTTCATCTCATCAGAACATGAAGAAGTCATCATGTGGCTCTGCTGAAACCCTCAACATGGCAACCTGAGAACCCGTATCCAAGCAACCAGCATCAACTGTCATACGAAGTCTTTAGCTTCACCTGGACTTACTGCTAGACTGTGTGTGTGTGTGTGTGCGTGTGTGTGTGTGTGTGTGTGTGTGTGTGTGTATGTAAAACACGTGTCTATCTTTCTAGCCTTGTGAGAAGGATGGTACTAATAGTCACTGTCATGAGATAAAATAAATGACAGAACCTCATTGCATAAATAAGGGTATTTTTGAAGTTCCAATAGACAAAAATACTTGTTAAAATATCAGCAATCAGCTGCCCAATATTAATGATCATATCTGTTAACTGTTGCTAGTTAATTATTAATCTGAATTTAATTATATACTTAAGACTTGCAGAAATGTTAACCAAGCCAGCACTAGGCAGAAATTCATTCATTCAAAAAATTCATTCATTTGGACAAACTTTCTCAGAATGATTCCCCTGAATTGCAACATGTCTACAATCCCAGATAATATTTAATTCTGAGATTAGCTAATAAGGGAGACGTAAATTAAGCCAATAACATAATACAGTAAATAACGGCAATAAGGAGGGCTGATTTCCCGATCACCGTCACCCGAGTGACCGAGATTTAATCACGATTAGAGAGGAGAGATTTTATCCAAATAAACACTTACCGAGGAACTATCTGTATTATAAAACATTATTCTTTAACCGGAGCCCAACATGTCCAACATCACTGCGCCAAAACTTTCTGAATCATGTTTCACTTCCTATTTACTCCGGTTTTCACATGGCAACGTACCGGGCAGCTGATTGGCTGAAACACGACACGTCACAGTCGAGGAAGCCAATCAGAGAGATGCAAATTAAGGTCAAAGGCGGAAACAAAATCCGTGTCTAATAATAATTATTGCATTAAATTATTTATATATCGGTGTACGTTTCGGTTTTCAGTTAAATAAAAATAAAGAAATAAAGAAAAGTTTAAGATAGTGAAAGAGCATTACAGCTCTTAGTCTTAATTCCAAGCGTAATAAATAAATAAATAAATAAGTAAATAAGTAAATAAATAAATTCCACGAAAATGAGAAAGTAAAAATCAAAGTACATAACAGCTCTGTTTTAATTCAATAAAAGTATTATATAAATACAAAAATGACAAAAGTGAAAGCCTTTTCGTTTCGATTCCAAATGATCTAAATAATAATAATAATAATAATAATAATAATAATAATACAGCAAAACACCTATATAAGAGTTTGTTCTACTGCAATTTTTAAAGTATAAAACAAATGCATTATTAAATTAATTTAGATAAAATTATAATAAAAACGACAAAGTAAAAAAATACATAAAAAGTACAGCAAATAAGCTTGAACAGGAGTAGGGTAACACTGGTAGGGAAAAAAACCCATAAATACTTACTCCTAACTCAGTGACTGTATATATATGAGTGGACAACATGGCGCCATTCACTCCCCTTGTGCGCATTTGAAGCCTTATTTCTGGCAAAAATGAGATTCCCTTGGAGGCTGCGCATGCGCAGTAGGTACGGCCGGGCGAACTTTGACCCCGTCATGTGACGGACGCTGTACGTGAGCGCGCGCGCGCTGAGACACCTGAAGTGCGAAATGTCTCAAAGTGGCTTGTTATTAATGTACAAAATGCTAAAAAGAAACAAAAATGTATATATAAATATAGAGCAGGTGTCAATGTGAAATGTGTTTCGCCTGTAAAGTTTATTGTAGCTACTGAAGCTACTATATTATAATATACACTGTATTTTAAGCTTTATTATACTGTACACTGTCTATTTTAAGCTGTGTTTTCCTTTTGAGTTGTCAGTTGGTGTACATATTGTGGTTTTGTTTTGTTTGGTAAACTTTATTGCAATCCCATGCAGTTTAAATATAATTTTGGACCCTTCTCTGCATCTCTTAACTGTTTAAGTGCCCTGAACTGATGTGCCCTTACATTAATTTTCTAGCAGTAAGATTACATTAATTCTAAAGTGAGTTTTCGTCTACATCCTAATGCTAAATGTGTCTGCAAATCCACATTTTAAAGCGGATATTTAAAATTTTACTTCCCCTGGGGTTCACATCTTTGTCAACTTTTTCCAGCCCTGATGAGTTTATATCCCTGATACAAAGCTGCAAGAAAGCAGCTGGATGTTTTATACATTAGAGCAACCAGAAACACAGAAGTAGTGTATTGAAGACAACAGAGAGAGAGAGAGAGAGACAGAGAGAGAAACTTGTATAAAAATGTTCCTATACTTCACAAATCCACAGAAATGGCACAAGGGAAATGTTAAATAATAAAACACAACATTAATCACCTTGAAATCTTTTTTTTAATTATTATTATTACTGCACTTCAGCCTCTTTTTTGCATTGCTTCACAACATTGCCTGAGGAAAATGAAGTGAAAAACAATCATGTAAACAATAAATAAACAGTAAAAAACAAGGAAGAATCCATTAAATCCATGTACAGGATCTGAATATGAACGTGCTTATTGGTTACAGCAAAAAATAATAATAAAAATGATTATAAAACCCAACATAAAAACAAATGAAAATGGGGGTCCAAGCGTGTTGGCCAGCAGGTGGTAATGTCCTTGAAGTCAGTATTAAGGAGAAACATTTCTATAAGCATGAGATTTGATGGCCAGCTGACATTTTTTGCCCCACAAACAAGTTGAGGAAATTTTGGTTGAAAAAAACGGTGGAACGTTTTTTTTTGGAAAAACGCATATTTTCAAGGATCCACTCAGCCCGTCAACAATCGACACTTTTTTAAATGTAACTGTACAGTGCATATTAGTTGAGGAAATAAAATGACAGCGCCTAAAACACACCCACTCACATACACACACAGCCTCGTCACCTTGTCACTTTTACTTGGACCCTCTCTAAATATAGGAGATAAATAAAGTGCATTCTTTATAGTGGTTTTTATTCCGTAACAACAAAGTGGAAAACAATGCACGCCTACATGAATCTACACACTGAGACACTCAAACAGTTCACACACACACACACACACACACACAACATCGTCTACGACAGGAGTTCTTCAAACTACAGAGAGCAGAACACACAGTACCTTAGGAACGCCTCCTGGATGTAAAGTCTGCTAAAATAAACCGTGAGCGTGTGTACGTGTGGTTAACGTGATGATGAATTTGTATGATATTCTTATCGTGTCTGCGTTTTAACCTTAAATAAAGTCGTGTTTATGCGTTTTGTTTAAGCAGCTCATATTAATTAGAGAAGGAAATCTCGCAGTTCAGTTCAGTAACCTTCCAGGAACGTTTAAAAAACATAATATAGCATTCATCTAATATTCATTTATTATTTAATCAATTTAATCAATTATTTAATTAGACTATTTTGAAATTGAGAGACACAATAGCACATTGTCAGATTTCTATCAGTCCTTATCAGATCGTTTTTATCTATAGAACCACTCAGACAAACGGAACAAGCTGTTATGCTCAGATCTTGTCTTGCTGGGGTTTTTTTTTCTTTCTTGCATGTCTAAACTTTGCAGAGATTGGATTCTAATGTGCCTTAGATAAAAACATCTGCCAAAAATACAAAACAATTATTTTCTTTTTCAGTGTTCTGATGTTTGTGAACACAATCACAATACAAACACAGAGAAGCTTTATCTGCTGAACCTAGTGCGAGCTGAACATTTTATTTGGGAAAGCGTAGGAGCTGGTCTGTTTCACCTGCGGGTGGTGCTAATTTCAGGGCCAGAAAGATGTGAACAGAAGTCTAGTGGGCTCCAGCATGGCGCAGTTTGGGTCAGACGTTTCATATGATTAAAGGATTAAGAGTTTTGTCCACTAGGGGGCAGATAAGAGTTGAACCACACCTCGGGAACTCGTAATCATATCTCATTTTGCACAACAAGGTAAAGTTGTGAAGCTGGAGAGAGGTGACGAGGTTTTGATATCGATATTGTATAATAACGCCTATATAACTTTTAAACGTTGCAAACTGCACAGTTGAACATCCACAAACATGATAGCATGATGTAACATGGAAACACACTCCAGCATTGCTCAGTGTAAACAAGCAAATCTAAACATTATTTGCCACTTACTAACTGTCGGAAATCACATCTAAAGTATAAAATGTAGTCAAGTAAGAAATAGGAAAGAAAACGGTGTCAAATAACATCTACATTAAATTATACACAGGAGAAAGCTCTCATTGCATATGTAGGAAGAAAATCAGCACACGCACACACACACACACACACACACACACACACACACACACACACACACACACACCAGTTAATGTTCTGTTTCTGCAGTTTATACTTTAAAGTTGTTCTAATGTTTCTGCTCAACACTCAGTGTTTAAAGCCCCAGAGAAGCAAAACCTGTAATTTTAAATAAGAAAACTCATCAGTGCCTGGAGCGGTGCGAGAGTGTACAAGTACCTGTGAGTGGGCTGTTACTATAGAAACCATAACATGTTGGAACTATCGCCTTGGTAAAACCCTGCGCTAGAATCAGAGCTGCTGTTGTGGAAAATTAATCAACACTTCCTGACCAATCAGAATTCTGAATTTGTCAGCGCAGTGGTGTAAAATGAGGTTAATGCTGGTATTATTATGGTACTAATGCTGAGGTTAATGCTGACTTTCATCTAAATTACAAACTGTGACTAATCAGTAATTAATGTGAAGTGGGTGGAGCTAACCTCACCAATCTATGTGTAAACTTTTTCCTTCTCACCAATCGCAAGGCTGATGTCCTAACCTTAGAGAGAGAAAGCTAACCTCTGAGAGAAACCTAGCCTAACTTATAGAGAACCTAACCTTAAAGACAAAGCTAACTTCAGTGAGAAAGTCTAAATTAGCAAGAGGAAGCTAACCTTAGTGCAAAAGCTTACTTTAGTGAGAAAGCTATCTTAGTGAGAGGACGCTAATATTAGAGAGAATGCTAACTTATGGAAAGCTAACCTGTGAGAGAAAGCTAACCTCAGCGGGAATGCTAACTTACTGAGCGAAAGCTAACCTTAGAGAGAGAGCTCATGTAGTAAAAGTGTAGCTTCTGTGCGGACTCTGTAATTGGGAGTGATGGTAAACGGTGGACTGAACAATCCTGATTTCTGGAAGTCTCAACAAAGGGGCTGCCAATGAAGCCTGAAGCCTGAACGAAGCTAATTAGCATATTAGGCCATGCCCTCTGGACCATTAGTCTAGTACAACACTTAGCTGTGGTGTCATGCAAACATTTTTTATATTTTACTCCACATTCTCTGGGCCATTAAACACTTCATTTACACCTCACATACTTCTCTGAGTCTATCGCAGGTGTTGTCAAGGAAACGGATCAGCAGGAAGCTGGGAACGCTGCAGGACCAATCAGGTGTAAGTAGTGAAATAAAGCATTGCGTTCATTCCACCTTATTAGCAAACTTCAGTGTGTACAGTGCATCTTCAAGTATGGTGATATATTTATTTATTTGTCATTTTGCTATAGGAGAGATGATTGACAGGTTCTGCCAGAGCATTTGATATGACATCACTGGCATGCTGTTGCTATAGGGATTGGGCAGTTATGACGATCAGATGTTCACGAGCATCAGGTCTTTGCGTAGTATTTTTTTAAATATCATATTCTCTGTTATTTTTCTTTTCTATTCACAATATCTAACATGCAGCTACACACACAGTGCTCCTTTATGCTATACACTAATCTGGTGTTGCATGTACATTAAAGCTGCAGTATATAACTTTTTTTTTTAATACAGATAGCTGCAACATTAACTTTAGTAAACTATTTTTCCGTGTAGTTACGTCTGCTAGCTAGCTAACAATTTTCAAACTGTCACATGATCAAATTTGCAACTGGTTGACTAAATCTAGCTTACGCTCCGTGACTTGGATCTGTGGCCCTGAAAAACCTAAAACAGCAAATGAGTTTTTCTGACTCAGGTCAAAGGTCATCACGGCTTGACACCACGACCCTGGGCATTACTTGAATGTAAACAGACACGTTACTCCCTACTGCCAATGTTACAAAATGTTCATCTGTGAATCCTGAAAAAGTTACTTACTGCAGCTTTAAAAACTGTGTATACACATCCACGCATCTAACGATGACAGATTGAGAGCACCTTTTTAAATTTTGGATAAGTGTTGATTTGGTGGTTGTGGAAGAATTAGGTCATCGCTTAAGTATCGCTTACTTCACATTTGCCTCCAAAAGTTACAGGAAGTTCAGGAATGCTTGTTAGAGCTCTTTGATTTGGAGGATCCCGGTCCAGGCCACGTTCCTGTAGCTATGCGCCAGGCCCCAGATGAAGCCTCTGATTTTCCCAGTGTCCCAGCCCGCTTGTCCTCGTTCGCTTTGGTGCTCGAGTCCTTCCCTTTCCCTCCGTCCTGTGAGCCCAGCTTCATGGGCCCGAGTACAGTTTTGGCCACGCTGGTGAGCTGAGTGACAAAGCTCGAGCGGTCACCGGCGGAGATGGTGCGGGATTTGCCGGTGCTGGGAGACGGAGTGTAAGGAGACGGGGAAGCCGGGCTTTCTTCCAAAACCTCCAGGTGAGAGCGCTCGTCTCGGAGCGTTCGGATCGATCCGGAATGGACTGAACTCTTCTCCTCTTTGGATTTCATTGGGAGCACACCTGCATTCATGACTGGAGGTGCTGGAGCTTTAGCCTTGCACTCGGCACCTCCGCTCCCGACTTCCACTCTAACCTCTACAGTTTGGGGGGGTTTCACACACTTCCCCAGTTCCACAAGCCCAGATTTAGTTTTGGAGCCATTCTCCCAAGCTGCTCTTCCTTTCTCTCGCTCTTTTCCACCCTCAGCCTGCTGCTCTGGCATTTTCGGCACAACAGTTTCTATTTTCAGGAATGACGTCTTTCCTCCTGGTTTTTCTTTCACGTCAGAGATTGAATCCTGCGTCGCCGAGGTCTTTAACACAACCTTGCCTTGTTTTGCAGGTTCACCGATTGCCGTAGTCATGGCTTTGATGGAATCATGGGTTTTAGAGGAACTCGTCGTCCCTGTTCCTCCTTCAGACGGTTTGTCCTTCTTGCTTAGTGCCGAGTCAGGAACGGAAGGCGAGTCCTGCTTGCTGGTTGTCTGGAGCGTGTCTGTGAGCATGTTTTCACCTTCAATCTCCAGCAGGCTTTGCAGCATGCGATATTCCTCCACGCCATGTTTCCTCATACCACATTTTTTCTCCGCTGACGATGGAAAGGAGGTAAACGATGGCGAAGAGGGAGGAGCCGGCTTCTCGGTTGACTGCACCCGCGTGAGGAGAGGTGAGCGGGGCCGTGTTATTGGTGGAGAGGAGTGCAGCTTGGTGGGGAAAGTGGGTGTGGCGCTGGGCGTGCTGGGTGAGGGAGTGTGTGCCAGCGGGGACAAAGGGACGCTCCCGGCTGATTTACAGCGGGACGAGCGGAACTGGCGCTGAAGTTTAGGGGACAGGCCGTGCAGAGAGCTCGGGCGCATGTGATGAGATGTAGCTGGAGAGTTGGGAGTGGAGGATGCTGGGGAGCTGCTCTGGGACGACATGCCTGAGGAAAGAGAGACGCAAAGAGAGAGATACAGGGGAGAGGGGGAGGAGAAAGAGAGGGGGTTTGGTTACTGACAAGTTAGTGTCAGGTTAATAGCTAAGTTAATATGTGAATATAAGAGTTAATAGTATATGTGATGGAATTAATACTGGGAAATAATACAGCTGGGTTAATATTAAACGTTTTACATTACGTTTATTCATTTGGTAGTCATTTTTATGTTTTACACCTGAGCTGAGCAGATAACCAGAGAAGGATGTAATATTAGATTATTAATGAGGTTAATGTCTTGTTAATAGCAGGTAAGTAATGGATTAATGATCAAAGGGAATGCTAATATCAATCAGTCTGATACAGGTTCAGAAGTCAGGTGTAATATCGGATTAATATCAGGTACATAATGGATTAAAGGTCTAAGGAAATGGCGAGTAATTCTGTCACTGAGTCAAACATTTAAAACCAGCATAATATAAGTTTAATACTGGTTTAAAGTCAAAGTAATACCTTGGTAAATTAGGTAAATAGTCAGATAAATGTTCATTTTGTGTTACTGTGAGATTAATCATAAAATTTATAACAGTTTAATACCCAGTTAATGTGAGTTTATTGATTTGTTAATACTGGGTTAATAATCATTAACGCCTAAGCTATTACATTATTATGAGTATAATACTAGGTTAAAGATATTAATATTATATTATATACATATAAATGTACATGAGTTACTTATACTAATTATTAATTTTCCTTACTAACGCTGGATTAACAGACTGGTTAATATTATTATTAAAGTTACTAATAATTTATATTCATGGCAGCATTGTATGAATATTATTCTACAGGCCACAAAAAGCAGACTAATACCACAACAAGGTAAATTATCCAATTTTATTTGTAACACTTCTGTAATATCCATAAGAGAGAAAAGCGTCAGAAACTCTATGAGCTTGTACACGTCAGTATAGCAGCTTTTCATTGATCTTATCTTATTAATCGGTTTACAGCCAAGAATAATCACACATAAGCTTGAGATTAGAATGTAGAAATGCTCCAAGTGTAGCGAATAACTGAAACATACTGAGCAGGAGTCTTTTAAGACAAGACTTTTAAGACTTATTAACCAATAAGCAGTAGAATGCATGTGTGTGTGTGAGGAGTTTCAGTGTCCAGGTCATTTTGCACTTATAGCAGTCCATCAGTAATACACTAGCGGCAGACATGTCTTTGAGATTACGGTATGAGTCACTGACCGAGGTGGGCGGAGTCAGGGGGTGAGCGTGCGTACAGGCCATGGGTAGGAGAGCCAGGGAGACTGTCACCGGACGACAGGGACCGATTCAGAGAGGAAAGACTGCGGCTGGTGTGGAGCAGGTTCGACTGTTTAGTGATCTTACGGAACAAAGAGCTTCGCTTCTTACTGCAAGAGAGAGAAAGACATAGAGAGAGAGAGAGAGAGAGAGAGAGAGAGAGAGAGAGAGAGAGAGAGAGACGGGGGGTTGAGGATAGGATAGGAAGTATAAGCAAGAAGGGTAAGAATGTAAAGTAATATCATAGAATTCATACCTCCATGTAAACATGATAGAAAACCTAGCTAGCTCAATTACCATGGAAACATGAGTTTTTTTTAAAAGTCTGATGTCTGGTTTGAATTTACAGTTATGCAATGCAAAAAGTAAGGCCTACTAGCTGATGTGTAAATATAATGAGGGGCGTGTCACCTCTCCTGTCCCTCCTTGGTGATGGATTTCTTGTTGCGTCGCGCCATCTTGGCCCTGGTGCTGGGTTTTCGCGCCGGTCCGATCTTAATGGATGTGTTCTCAAACGGAGTTGTGGTCACTGTCACTTTATTCCCACTCTGAACACAAAACAAAGTGTTTTTAAAATGATAGCTCTATTTATAAACCGACATTAAACTGATGTCCCTTTCAGGCGCCTGCACCTTCAGTATGAGCTCCACCACCTCTGTATGAACCAGCCCGTGCACAGACTCTCCGTTCACATGCGTGATGAGGTCGCCGGCACACAGACCCGCTTCCTGGGCGGGGCCTCCACACTCCACATGCTGTGATTGGATGGTAGAAATAATAAATAAATCATTTTTAATTAAGAGGCAAAGCCGGGTGTGTGTTGGTGTTTGAGTGTGTGTGAGGCTCTCTTACCCAGACCATGTGGTGGACGCTGTAGACGTTGCTGTCCCCCATGTAGACTCGGATGGCGCGTAGCGTGAAGCCGTACCTCTTCCCTGAGCGCTGGATGGTGATGGGAGAGCGCAGAGTGCTGACGGACGGAGAGTAGTCCCGACTGGGGGACGAGTCGCGGGACGAGGGGTTGGATGAGATGGAGCGAGGAGACATGGGGCTAGCTAACGGGGACGTCCCATGCTGCTCCACTGCAGGAAAACAGTTTACAGCACATAAATATAACAGAATAATTACATACACTGAATACGAAAGAAAGAAACAAAAGAAATAAGACAAAAGATCATATAAAAAAATAGTAAATAAACAAACTAAGAAAAAAAATAAAAGAAAGAAAGAAAAAAAAGAATGTATGTAGGGAAAGAAAGAAATAAGACTGAGAAAATGTGAAATAAATCAGAAATAAATAATAAGAAAGAAAAAGTTATAATTCTTCAAATGAATATGAACGATATTAGTAATAAATAAATAATGAAGAAGACATGGTGTAAGAGTTGTTATAATGAAATGGTGTGTAGTGATGAGTGCTTAGCGTCCCCTGCTGGTGGGATTTCTGACCTGCAGGTATAATGACGGATAAGGCGGAGGCGGAGGCTGACTTGGTGACCTTGGTGCCGGAGCGGGTCGGAGTGTGTTTCTCTCCATCAGTAGAGAGTTGCTGATGTCGTGCTCGCCGCAGAACCACGTCACTCGGGGCTCTGGGTCCGAACGGTGCTGACGTCACCGCCACGTCAGCGGGTTTCAGGAGCTTATCTGTAGGGCGGTCAGGAGTACAGGAGGAGGAGGGTCACGATATGTTTAACTACAGAACTGAACTACATCTCAACACCAAAATATTATTTTACTATCTGCGACAGCAAAATCTGTTTTACATAACTTTAGTTAGCTCTTAGCGACCACTATAGTTAATTTTATATGAAGTGCATGTTTCCATAGCGACAGATATTTCTTTTCTATCAGCTCTGAGCAAAGCACCGCCAACTGATCGTTGGAGACCTTTGCCACGCAGACACGAACATTTTGATTGACCCACTGTAATGCCTCCCTCACCTAATCCTTGTGCCGTTGGTGCCACTGTAGATGACTCGGCCACGCCCACACCTGAGCCGGATGCCATCGTAGCGCCCTCTAGTGACGTCCCTCTGGTTTTGACTGGCGCGTTGCGAGCGTGTGTGTCAGTGTCCATCTCTAGAGGGGAGGAGATGCGGTGTGTGTCCATGAGAGCAGAGAAATGGCGGCGGACGCCAGGAGGACTGGAGTCGGACTCGGTGAAAGTGTACTCAGAACAAGAAAGGCGCTTCCTACACACACACACACACACACACACACACACACACAGCCCGATGTCCTCAGTCACCAGGAGAATGAATATGATGGATTACTTTTACGTAATTTAAAGTCTCCACTCACATCTCAGGAGAGCCGGTCCTCCATGTTTTGTCTCTCAGGGTGACGCTGCCCAGGCTCTCCCTCTTTGCCCGGTCCTCCCGATGACCTCTCGGCTCCCTGCGGGTCATCACAGGCTTATGCTCCAGCTGGGACAGGTGCTCCATGCTGCTGTACACCTACACACACACACACACACACACACACACACACAAGGCTGAATGTGAATAAACAATACATGTAATCTTTATCAACTTATAAAGTAGAAATTAGTAGAACAAGTCTTATGGTCATAGACAGGAAGCATAGGAAGGAAGAATGCGAGGCGTAGAAGAGGAAGAAATGGAAAACAGATAAACAGAAGCAGAGATGAAAGGGTGAGAAGGAGGTGTAACCTTGCTGAAGCGAGGTGAGCAGGAGGAGAAACGACGGATCTCGACGGGCTCGTCGTCATTGGTGTCGTCCTCATCAAACGAGTGAATGTGATGGTAACGGTCTGAACGTGCTGTGAACACACACAGAGAGAGAGAGAGAGAGAGAGAGAGAGAGGAGTTATAATGCATCAGCACTCAGATATGTTTATTAAAACACATTTCTTGAACTTGTGGTCTAAATGACTCTTGAGAAAAGGCTCAGAATAAATACATGACAATTATGATACACTTTATGTCCAATTTAAACATTTCTGTTGATTCTCTAATTAAGTATAAAAAGAGAGACTGATGCTATTCATGATTATATTTTGTAGATGTGTCAATATGAATACAATTTGCAAAAAAAAATGAATAAACAATCAAATAATTTATTATAAATTAACACAAACTTCCATCAGGTCCTACTCCGAGACTACAGTGCTGCTATGCCGTACCCTGTGTAGCATATACAGTGACCAGGAAGCCATGCTGGATTTGACCTTTACAATAGTTGGGTAAATAAATTACTGTGGCTAAATAAATACCATCTTTAGTTTAACATGAAATGAACTCAAATGCATGCATATACTATCCTTTTAACTAAATCACACACACACACACACACACACACACACAGACAGTGTACTTACTGTCGAAGTAGCTGGTGTCCTCCTCCGACTCGAGGTGAGGTACAAACTCCGCCTTCTGCCTCAGTACACTGTTCCAGTCCAAATCAGCAAAGAACGGGTGATGCTTCACTTCTACTGCACCTCCTGCTCACACACACACACGCATACACACGCACGAATGCAGTATTAGTGTGTACCTGTAACTATGACCTGGTTTAGCTTAGCCGGCTCATTTCAGTCCGGTTTATTAGTGTACCTGTGCCCAGGCGGAGCAGCGGGTTGGTCTGCAGCAGGGCAGAGATGAGGTTCTGTGCGTCGACTGGGAGCGCTTCATCACCTTCAGGCCACACAATGTCATCTACACACACACACACACACAGGACATTGTAATAGTATAAAGTTAGATAAACATATAAAATGTAAGTAGAGAAGATAAACCAGTACTTGTGTGTGTGTGTGTGTGTGTGTGTGTGTGTGTTTGTTTGGGTCTCTCACCAGTGATGACCTGGCCAAACAGCTCCTCAGGTGTGTCACCAAAGAAAGGCACACAGCCCACCAGGAACTCGTAGAGGATGATGCCCATGGCCCACCAGTCCACAGGTTTCCCATATCCCTGCCGCAGGATCACCTCCGGGGCGATGTACTCGGGCGTGCCACACACCTGAGGGAGAGAATCACACACAGACACACTCTCTCTGTTGGTCATCTGGTCATAAACACACTGCTGGGCCATGTGCGGGTTTAATAATCATGGCCATGTGTGTGTGTGTGTGTGTGTGTTACCTGTTTATCTAGGAACTCTCTGGTGTCCTTCTCGATGTGGCCCTCGTACAGGTTTGTTGTGAGACTCATCAGACCCATTTTCGACAAACCAAAATCAGTCAGCTTTATGTGTCCCATAGATGTGATAAGCAGACTGAGAGGGAGGACCAAGAGACAAACAGAGAATGAAGAAGGACAAAGCGAGACAGAAAGAGCGAGTGAGGAGGAGTTAGAGAGAGAGGCAAAGAGAGGAACAGAGAGACATTTGAGAATATTCCTTACCAGATTTGTTTCAGCTTTAAAGAAATAAATGCTAGAATTATAATTATACAGTATATAATAAAGACATTAACATGAATAAATATGAATAAATAATGCCGGTGTTATTGTATACGGTATTGTATATCACACACAGTGCAACGCTGTTTCACCACTAACAGACCCCTGGTAGTGTACGCGCTCCTCTCTGCGCACGCCACTCAGCATTACTTACTTGTCAGGTTTGAGGTCTCGATGTACCACGCCGTAGTTGTGGATGTACTCGAGAGCAAGGACGGTCTCTGCAAAGTACATGCGTGCCATCTCCACGGGCAGGGCTCCGATGTGCTTCAGCAGCGTGGCGCAGTCTCCTCCTGACACAGTCAACACAAGTCAGAGTTGTAGTTACGGCTCTCTCGCACGTATAGCGTTACCCTGCCAAGCGGCTCTACTGCTCGGGGAAAACCGGGCTTTGTTCACGTTTTCTATTGGCAGAGAAAAGAACGTGATTTTGCTTTTCTGTAACACAATCAGGATTATCTGACTGAATCACAGTGTGTATCTACAGTTTGTTAAAATCACCGTGGATGTAACATCCTTATTAGTCCGTGAGTCTCCTGGGAGTGGAAGTGAATAAAACCACTTAACCGCCGATCTGTGAGCTTTATAAGCCTACATAATGACGAAACATCCTTTCTGAGGAAGCAGCGGATGAGGAACAATATCCTGCTCCGTCTTGTGCACATGAAGTGTCTTTTATTTACACAGGTCCTCAAACAAGCACACGGCAGAACATCTGGCACCAAGGCCATAAACCTTCTGCTTTAAGAGCGCGTGATCCGTCTAAGCAACATTTATGACTGTATTGTTGTGTAAACTTGTGCAATGGCTGATGATCGGACTCCCTCCAGAGCGTCTCTATAGAGGGCAGAGGAGGAGAACAGCCAGCATGTGCATCCCTACAGCTGTCTCTTACCAGGAAAAGTAAGAAAAGTTGCCGACAGACATCACTACAACCTACAGCTGAAGAAAAACGTTTAAAATATTTTTAGATACTTTAAAAAATGTGTTCAAATTTGATTTAATAAAAAAGAAAAATCTCATGCTTTTCTCCGAGATTCCCGCCTTGTGTCATGGTTCCCATTTCTACAACGTCCAACATGCTAGTGGTTTTCTTTTTTTCGCCTTCTGATTTTGCTCTGTCTCTGCCATTGTCCCGTGATTGGTTCGTTTCCCAAGTGTTCGCGCCTGTACCGTGTTTATTCCCTAATTTGTCTGTGTTTTTTGTTTCATGTCAAATCTTGTATCGTGTCATTAAGTCTGAGCCTTAGTTTTTTTTTTCTCATTAGGCATTTCCTGTACTTCTGTTCACACATGAGCGTCCTGATTATTTCCCAGGAATTTAACCAGGAGACTTCCTCACCAGTCTTCATGGGATTTTGACTGTGATTTGCGTTCACGCTGAATGTTTTACAGTGTGTGTGTTTTGGTTTGTCTCACCTTCCACATACTCCATGACCATACAGAGGTGTCTGCGGGTCTCGAAGGAGCAGAACATGCTGACGACGAATGGGTTCTCAGCGAACGTGAGGATGTCTCTCTCCACAAAGGCCTGCTGGATCTGGTTCCTCAGGATCAGGTTCTGCTTGTTGATCTTCTTCATGGCAAAACGCTGACGGGTCTCACGGTGACGCACCAGGTACACCGCCCTGAACACAGGACTCTTTAAATAACTCCCACTCAGCATTCCAAGTATGATAAAAAAAACCCATTGAATCTGATTAAATACAGGAGTACACTTTATACAATACACAGTGTATATCATAAAAAAGAATTCAGTAGCGTACACCAGTGTATGCATTTCATTTCAGTACTTTGCTGCTCAGAATTAGTTAATATAATATGTTCGGATCAGATTATAATACAACAGCACTGCACAGGATTTTCACTTCTAAGTTTAAGACACGCTTGGAATATTTACAAGGTTTCAGTTATAAATGTGTTGCTGAGAATATACTGCACAAAGCATGTCTTCTGTAGTGTAGAAACCACTGCTGTGCTGCAGACATGCTCAAAACACAGTGCTTGTCTATTTTAAAAATGATCTAACTGCCAGATGGGAAAAATATAATGTGTTTATCCTGCAAGATGACATCAATGTACAATATACGGCAAAAACAACAGAAAAAGTGGGACGTAAACTTTCACCGGACTGGAACTTTTTTTCTCAAATGAAGCCTTTCACAGTGTAAATGGATTTTAGTCAGAGCTGATGGCTGGATGGACAGTTGGGTACAGGGTTGGACAGACGCCGTGGTGGGACTGGGGCATTTCTCACCCGTATGCACCATTGCTGATCAGTTTAATGGTCTGGAAATCAGCTTCTCCTGGAGGCTTCATCACCTTCATCTTCCCCTGAGAGAAACACAGAGCCATACTTGCTGAGTTAAACACACACACACACACACACCAGAAAACAGCCCATCCTCTCTCGCTGAGCTACATGATGCCTCAGTCAGGCCTAACTGTAGCTTCATGCGCTTTGAGAACATATGACCCAGTTATTTGAGCCGAGTCCATGTAAATGTAAGCGTATATTAAATCTTATAATCATACAAACATACAAATGATTACACACCTAATCTGAAAAAGGCTGGTCCCTAAAGTGACTGACTTAATTAAGTGATTAGGAATTTAATCAAACTAAATGGAGGACAGAAAATGAATCATTATACCTTAAAGCTCAGTGTGTGTGTGTGTGTGTGTGTGTGTGTGTGTGTGTGTGTGTGGGTGATACATATGTAGCAGGATCCACAGAGTAGCCGCAGTCCTTAAGGTACAAATTTAAAGAAGTTTATAGTAAACACTGGAACACTTTAAATGCTGTCTTTTCCCATAATGCATTGCAAGCATTTTAATAGGTTTAACACAGATGTAGTTGTACATAGGTTGATGTGTAAAGTTCGACTCTGTACATATATAAAGTGTGTGTGTGGGTGTGTGTGTGCGTGTGTGCGCTGACCTCTGTAGAATCGTCAGTCTCAGGTGTGAGGGGTCCCTCGCTGTCGTAACTCTTGACCATTTCTGAAAAACCCGAGACCAGGCGACATTCATTAGTCCAGATATTCACACCACAGTGCTGCTGAGTTCTGGATTCTGATTGGTCAGAAGGTGTTGGTGAATTTTCTATAACAGCAGCTCTCACAGTAGCTATACTGTTTATTAATGTGCTTGTTCTGATACGTGATTGTTTCCGTAGTAACGGCACATTTACCGGGACTTGTATGGCAGACGCTCCGCATAAACAGATTAAAGAGCATGTCTAACTTTGCGCTTTGTAACAATCAAGCTGTCTTAATTTTTTTCCGACATCTTCAGCACAGAGAATGTTCAAGAATGCAAAGTTAAATGTAACAATAAATGAATAATACGTATGAGTCTGTAATAAATCAAAAATTTTAACTGTTGGCAAATTGCTGTGGTGTAAGGGGAATAAATCAGCTGGGGCTGTGCAGTTATATACTCCAGGATGAGACAGCCTCTCTGCTTAACCACATCACCCTGTTGCTGATTATTTTCCTACAGCAGCACAACACGCAGTGCTTTATTCTACACTCGAACACGTCTTTGCTGCATGTGTCGGAGTCTCACCCTCCAGAGGGTCTCTGGTCAGGCCGAGCTGGCTGATAATGTAGCGTGGGATGTCCGTCTTCATCAGGTGTCCCTCTTTAGCGTGGTCCTCGGCCGCCTCCAGCAGGTGGTAAAAGTCCTCTGGGTTAAACTCCTACAGCGGAACAGGGACACGTTTCATTGTGACGCACTTCCTGTTCGGTGCACTGTGAAGAGCCTCGCACTTTACGCTTGCGGAAATTAACGCTTAATATAAACGTCATTATTTCTGAACAAGGGCTGCTAAACGAAGGAGTGTTGGTGTGATGTAGCATTTTCCTGCAGAGTTCTGTAAAAATAAAAAAAGAGAGAGAAAATGCACAGTGCAGACTTACACGGTGTGTTTTCTCTCACACTCTACAGCTTCTCTCTGAATTTTTGATAACACTGAATGCTGCTGCTTTTATCTAGCGATAATTGTACGTTAAGAGAAAACAGAGATTATGGATTTTCCATTTATCCTAATGTCAGACAGGGAGGCTGGAAGTTTTAAATCAGACGCTGGCGCAGGGAACTATTAGCATGAGTAACTCTGAGTGGGGAGGAAGGGGAGCACTGATCGCCGTTACACACTCACACTCAGTAGGGAGGACTTTCAATCTAAATGCAAATGCGATCACGGGCCGGTTCCTCTCTGTCTGTCGGTCTGCTGCGTTCTCTCGCGCACTAACATTACAGTGCATAAACACGCCGTTCTCTGGTGCAGAAATTTGATTTGGGATGGAGCAGGAGCGTAGAGTAGCGCTGCGTGCCGATGCATTAAGGAAGTTGAGATGGAGAGGCAAGTCGTGCAAGCCAATGCTTTTTAATAACGCAGTGAAAGTCAGCTGTATTATCCGTAATGTGTTCAGCATCCCCGTCCTCTGCTTGTAATTATTATTAATGAAGGATACCATCTCTACGCTAACTGCTAATCATGCTAATAATAGGCAGGCTATTATTAGGCCGGCTGTTTGTAATAACACTGGCATATAATTTAAAAAAATGTGTTACCCATAATGCAGTGGTGTTTAATGTGGCATCGTCTGTACGTGGCTCTAACAAGGAGAAAACTCTCACCAGACATTCCAAGAGTCGTGCAGGGCGAGAGATGATGATGAGGAGCTTCTTCACCAGCTCTGTGATAAAGGTCAGCTCTGAACTCTCTGACCGCTCGTACGCCTGAGAGACAGACAGCGAGAGAGCGAGACAGACAGCGAGAGAGAGAGAGAGACAGCTGTTTTTTCAGAAGGATGACTATGCGTTTATCTCTGCGGAGGAGAAAGTGATGGAAGAGGACAAGATTGAATGAAGAAAGAGAGAGAGAGCCTGAAGGAGACAGAGACACGATAGACAGGCAGAAAGACAGACAGATAGATAGACAAGACAGATACACAGACAGAAAGATGGATAGATAGAAAAGCAGGTAGAAAGACAGACACATAAGACACATGGACAGACAGACAGACAGCTACCAAGACAAATGCACAGCTAGACAGGTAAACAGATGGAGAGACAGATTGATTAAAAAATAGACAGACAGAAATTATGTGCTGATTTTATATTAGTGTGTGTGTGTGTGTATACTTCATTATACAGAACTCTCAGTGTGCAGGACAGAAAATAGCCATCAGCAAAACACACTTTCTGATTGCTGACTCATAGGAAGAAACACACACACACACACACACACACACACACACACAGACACACACACACAGACACACAGACACACACTCCCTCTTACATCTTGCAGCAGTTTGTCGAGGTTCTCCTGCAGCTCGTAGAAGTAGACGGTGGTGATGAGGCCGTCTCGGGATTTGTTCAGGCAGTCTCGGGACAGCTCGATGATCTGGTGGTGGATGAAGCTCAGGACCCCGTCAGCCAGAGGGAGCACGCTGTCCGGAGAGAACGAGTGGATAAAGTCTGCTAAACGCCCCTCCATCTGAGCTGTCGCCTAACACACACACACACACACACACACACACACACACACACACACACACACACACACATTGGAAAATCAGAGTAGATATTTTTTTAAAAACCACGTCTAAGAACTCGACATGAAAATGTTTCCAGCCTGATGTATGAAGTCACAGGTGTACACTCCAACACGAGCGAACGGTGAGAAACCTTCTTAGGAACACATTTAGGATGAAATTCAAGCATGTTTTATAAGTCCTGAAGTTCAAACAACTGAATTCACACGTTTTTCAAACCTTTCTTCGGGTGTTTTTTTTAAAAAATTTTTTTATTAAATAGATTTAATTAACATAAAATAAATGTGTGTGTGTGTGTGTGTGCGTGTGTGTGTGTGTGTGTGTGTGTGTACCTTTGGGAAGCGCTCTTTGTACACATGGTTCATCATTATGATCTCGTTGTCGCAGCAGGAAGCAGATCTGCCGGGACTGCGCCGATAGACGATGATGATAAATAAAGGGTTCGACATGGAGACAGAGACAGCGTGTGACTTTTAGTGAAGACATTATTGCACTGAAACACTCGCTCAGACTCAAGTAAATGAAGTGGAGTGGATAATACAACTTTATAGCTACTTATATTTTATTCTCCTTTTCTGTGGACTGTAAAGTCCTTACTGGATGCATCAATTGTGTGTGTGTGTGTGTGTGTGTGTGTGTGTGTGTGTACCTAAGGCTGCGTGAGCGTGGGCGTGTGTGTGGAGAGCTCCGCCCTCCATCGTCGTCCGTGATGCTCTCTGTGCTGCCGAAGTGTTTGGACAGGAAGAGCAGCTCGTCCATGGAGGGCTGATAGGACAACTGGTGCAGACGCTCCTGAGACGAACTGGACGACTGAGACATGGAGAGAAAGAGAGAGAGAGAGTCTTAATGACCTCCTGATTAATTTATTTACTTAGTTGATAATGAAACACTGCTGCTGCATTCAGAGCACATAAACTACACACATCATGATCTAAATAACCTCATCAGCACTTATCAGTGTGTGTGTACCGTTGAGCTGGGAGTGTTGGTGCCATAACCAGAAGAAGGAAGAGAAGCCAGAGACCAACGGCGACCATCCCTACAGAGAGAGAGAGAGAGAGAGAGAGAGAGAGAGAGGGAGAGAGAGAGAGAGAGA
>JAQMYM010000021.1:1454497-1471531 GCA_030014255.1 Parauchenoglanis ngamensis
CACACACACACACACACACACACACACACACACACACACACACACACACACACACACACACACACACACAGCTCTGTCTTCAAAGAAAAAAAACGCTGTCAAATCAGTTTTTGTGCGTTCAACATAATATTAAAATCCCAGAGGAAGATGATGACGATCTTATTGCATTAGTGTCCTGAAAGTGTAATATCAGTTTATTAGGCACACACTTCTCTCTGTTTGCCTGGCAACATGAAATTTCTCCCAGTGTGGAGCATGAGATACAATCTTCAGCCTGCAAAATGGAAAACAATCAAAGCTGCACTTCCTCATGAAGATGATCATGATCCCTAAATTCACCATTACAGTCAAACTGCTTCATCATCCTCCATTTCACTAATATCTCCCTTAAGCAAACCTTTAGCCTTACAATGCTATATACTCCATGAGACTATAGACCTTTACACTCTGTTCTGTGATGGCTTGTGTGTGTGTGTGTGTGTGTGTAATTACTGTAGATTGGTTGTTTATATTTAACATTAACTCATTGTTCTTCTCTAAACTCAATTATTACTCAATTACTTAATTATCTTTTTAAAATCTTTAATATCTTTAACATCCCATGTCTAACGTTTTGCACATACATATGAGAATTCTGTCACACTTGTCTTTTTTGTGCTTTTGTTTTTAAGAGCTAATTAATAGTTCTGTTAATCTGACCATTATCCCCTGTGTTTGAGATTTTTTTTTGTGTTTGAGAACGTTTTCTCCTATTAAACTCCATTGTAACTATACTTGCAATCTCAGTGTCCCCCTGTGACATCAGCGTGGCACACAGTCCAGAACTTCACACAGAACCTTTTATAAAAATAACATTAACCAGCAAATTAGCAACAGAGGCTTCAACACCTCACAATTTTTCAATATAAACATATTTAATTTATTTCAGAGTGGATGCGGTTCCTTTTATTGTTTATATTAATAAGTAGTTGAAGTATATGCTCATCTATTTACAGTATGTGGTGTCACTGCAGTGCACAGCGTCGCTCCCTGATGAACACTGAGCCAAACAGCCAGAGCTCAGGACTTGACTTGACTCAGTGCTACTTAGAACCTAAATGTCTAACATGGAGAATTAAACTTATTCCCAATAGTTTGTATAACAAGGTTTTAATAAACTGTTTTTGGCATGTTATGACAACTGATAATGCAATTATTTTCACATAACAGATATACAGTTATGTCTCATAAAAAGGATTTATGAATAAAGACTTAATAGCTTAATTAGCCCCTCACATATTCCTTAAAATAATGTCTTTGAAAGACTGTATTTTTTATTTTCCATTTTTTTTGCACTGCTTGATGTGTGTGTTCGCGTGTGTGTGTGTGTGTGTGTGTGTGTGTGTGTGTGCACATGTGTGTGTGTGTTCATGTATGATATGTGCAGATGTACCAGCATGGCCGAGACCTCTGTGAGAGCCTCTGGGGTGACGCCTTCATGACAGTGGAGGATGAAGCCATGGAGGTCAAAGGTCATGGTTGTGGATGTTTGAACCTCAACGCTTCAGACCAGGAGGTCATAGCAGCTTTGAGAATGCAGAAGGATGATCCGGACGAGCTGGACACCACCAAACACCATGGAAACACCCTGTGTCCTCACGCTGCAGCTGCAGCACCCCAGAGGAACCACGACAAGTCGGTGTTACACAAACGCTCTGCTTCCCCCGTCCACGACTCCGATGGCAGCGGCAGCGGCTTCTAGGGCCCAAGTCTAGAATGTTCAAAATCATGACACATGGCTGAACTTTGGCAGCACATAATATCCTAAATCAGAATAATAACTCATTCTAGAATGTCTAGCTTCTAGAACAGTTGCTTGTTACTTAACATGTGATTTACTAAAACATGTGTTTTAGGTCACGTCTCCAGTTTCCTTCAAAAATCACTCACTTGGTAGCTTCATCATAAGACCACTGCATATACAGTCAGGTGCCAATGTCTGAATCCATTACCAAGCATTTTGTTTAAAAGGTAATTCACGTTATTCTTGGTCTCTTAATGACTAACACATCATACCTACTGTGCTAGCAGTCCACTTCCTGTCTACATTCCTCTGCATTCTGAAGCATCAGTCACACCTAAAGGCAGAGCACCAAGGAACTTCACATCTTCTCACCATCTACATCAACTTATATCAGTACTTATACTATACCTCTAAAAGTATGTGCACCCTTGACCATCACACCCATATGTGTTTTTTCCCCAAACTGTTGCCACAAAGTTGGAAGCACACACTTGTATAGAATGTCTTATTGTATAGAATTGTATAGCATAGTTTAACATTAAGATTTCCCTTCACTGGAACTAAGAGGCCCAAACCTGTTCCAGCATAATGCCCCTGTACACAAAGCAGCTCCATGAAGACATGGTGTTCAGGTTAAGGATGGAGTGGAAAAACTGGAGTGTCCTGCACAGAGTCCCGACCTCAACCCCACTGAACACCTTGGGGATGACCTGGAACTGGAGCCTCCTCGACATCCCAACATCAACGCCTGACCTCACTAATGCTCCTGTAGCTGAATGAACACAAATCCCCACAGCTGCGCTCCAACATCTAGTGGGAAGCGGAACAGAAGAATGGAGAGCATTATAACAGCAAAGAGGAATAAACCTGGAATGTGATGTTCAACAAGAACATATGGATATGATGGTCAAGGGTGCACATACTTTTGGCTATATAGTGTATTTAAATTACACACAAGAACAATTCACATATATACATACATATACGATAGGTTTAATTCTGTTGTGTATCATGATAAACAGTTTCTTGGTTCTCAAGACCTAGTTTTGAAGGTTGGCAGCTTTAGATGATAGAAACTAGCAAAGACACAGCCAGATGTTCCTGAAACACAACTAGGATATAATGTTCTTAAGACAAGATTGTTTGTGTATCTTTTCCAGTGAACCTTTCATCATTCTGTTGTCTCGATGAAGATGCCAAAACCAGCCCCATGACCAAATTAAACAGATTAAATACAGTTTCACTCAGCATTCAGTTGCAAATAGGATAAAAATGTAGACAATGTCTTTTATTATTTTAGTATATCTAGTGTAAGATTTCTACTTAACATGATGCTAATTGCCACACTGATGTCACTGCTGAAGTAATTGTTCTGACAGAAAGCATGACCTCAAAATCCATCTTGATTTACCTGTAATTTTGTTATTAAAATAGTTAATATGGACTTTATACTGCATAGCTGTACCTGGAGAAAATGCTGAACATCTAGTTTAGACTTGCGATGTGACGTTCACATTTATATATTAACTTCAGTTTGACCATTCTGACACTAGGTGGCGGTGTTGGATTACATTTTTTGTTTAACATGGTCTTACGGTCTTCTTAGGCCACACACACACACACACACGGTCTGAGCACACTAGCATTATCCATGATGCTAAACTAGATGCTAATTGCCTTGTAGCTACAATGTAAAAACAATGAAGGAATTTTCAAACATCAAACATGCCTTGGTTTATAAGCTACATTTGGCGTAGGAAGTACACTGAGATATTTCTTTAGCTGAATGGCTCCTTTAAACCATTTAAGGGCACTTAAGCCTTTCCTCCATCTTAAGGAGCCGACATTAAAGCTTTGTACAAAATTTGCCTTATCTTTTCTTTCCATTGCGCTCACCCTTGATGGTGGCCGAGGCCGATTTAGGTCCATTATATTCAGAATAACTATATGAAAATGGAAATGAAGAGACACAGACATATTTAAACTATACATACATTGGCAAAATATCTTCAATTTCATGTAACTCTTTAAGATCTACGGCCTATGATGTCACCAGATTATTGCAGATTGTTTTTGGAATATCACTACCCCAAAAACTGTGACTTGTTACTTGGCGCAGAGGATTATGGGAAAAGTGAGACAGCCCCTTTAACAGCTGCTGTTGGCTTTGACCTTTATGTTTGTGTCTGCATTAATGCGTACTCTGTTTTAGGTTACATATTAGGCAGCAGGAATGGGAGCTCCACTGTGCTCTCCAGTCCTTGTAACATGACTGCCTGGGCTAAAAAGCAGTAGCTAACATACTGTAAAAATATACCGCAAATTACTTAGCTAGCAAAATGTTTATGATCGTGTAACACACTGAATTTGTGCCCTGAACAAAAAATCAGCAAGTCGATGGTCAATGTTTCAGCTATACAGTAAACTGTATCATGTGTAAAAGATATTATTCCAAACTCACTAGCATCATTATTTTCTCTAGATATGTTTACCCTCATGGTGACTGTGTATATTAATTAAACTGGAAGTCATATGATGGCATTTCGCTACACTTTATTGTGTTTGGTTTCTTCAGAAGGTTTTTAGGGGGTTTCTGGTAAAGAGTTATACATTTCACAGCTGCGGTGTTGGGGGAGTTCTGCACTTTGAGATGTGACCTATTTATGGCCTTAGTGTTGGCCTCGGAGGGGTTTCCTCAAACCTGACTGTGTCTTTATCATATCACAGTGATGCATGTCACATCTAAACAGAACTAGATATATAAAATTAGAAATCCATCAAAGGCAGTAAGGAGTGTATCTGTCTTCTTTCTCTAGTTAACACCTTCTTGTCCACTACAAACATTACTGGATATGAAATCTGCTCATCTCAGACCCCAGAGTCATTGACTTGTCCAGCCTGAATATATTAACCTCGCTGTGTATCACTTGTGTTGTCTTCTGGACATAGACAGCTGTACCTAGAAAAGAACAGAAGAAAAGAAAAGCAAGGATCATGGAATAATAAGCCTTGTGTAATGTCTGTTAAGCTCCCAGAGTTCGTTAGTCTTTTTGTGTGTTAATGTGTGTTTCAGATCTGAGAGTGGGCGGAATATTCATGAGGTTAAGAGAGAAGGTGGGATGGAAGGACAAGGGTAGGATTTAGAGAGTGAGGTGGAGGTGGGATGGAGAAAGTATGAGGTAAATGGAGATAGAGAGCGCGAGAGAGAGGTGGGATGAAAGTATGACGAAGGAGAGTGGAGAGATAATGTCAGTTGGTCTGAATGTGAGTGGGGAGACCGAGCCCACCATCACCTTCTGTCGTCAGCAACTGCATCATAGAAGATCCCTCAGTATATGTGTTTGTGAGCGTGTGTGTGGGTATGTGTGTAGGCTTAATGCTTCAAAACCCACCTTCTGACGTCTGTCATCCCCTAAACCATATCAAATAACCTCTGCAACCTCTACAGGAAAGAGCTTAATGATGTAAAAGAGGCCTGATGCAACCCAAACAGGAAGCGGTAACTTCAGCTGCTTCCTCTAGACAGGAAGTGCTGTCAACTGCACATACTCAGCTGTTGCACATCTATGTCTTATTTTATTAAGTCTTATTTTATAGCAATTATGCCACAGCGCTGTTGAGTTCTGGGCTTTGATTGGTCAGAAGGTGTTGATTAATTTTCTAGAACAGCAGCTCTGAGTGTAGTGCAGGTTTATATTAATGCGCTCGTTCTAATACGTTATTGTTAACAGCTTATTTACAATGACGTGTGTGGCATGTGCTCTATATAAACGTGTTAAAAAGCATATAATCATGTGATGAAGTTTTCTGAAGGACATGTTGAACATTTATGAAAGGAGTCTCTAGGTTCAGAGCAGTTGTTGAAGTTCGTCTAGTTGGAACCTCTTGTAAGAGGGAAGCAGTTGCAGTGTTCAAGATTGAAGTTGTTTTTCCAAGTCTGTCTGTATGTCTGTGTGTGAATGTGTGTATGAAAAGTTACACAGGCAGTAATGTGAAGCAAAACATCCCCAAGAAAACTGTATGTGTGTGTGTGTGTGTGTGTGTGTGTGGGTGAATGTTTGTGTGTGTGTGTGTACGTGTTTGTGTAGTTCAACAGGCAGTAGTGTGAAGTGCAAGAGACCCACAAAAAACAAGCTGAAGTGGGAGTGTGTGCTAATTTTCCAAAGGAAAATTAAAAAAACCCTTAAAACAGCATTGCCGTGGATGGAAACTGGAGCAACACTGCAGATCTGTGGCCAAGTTCATGCTGCCTGTTTGAAGTGGTTTCCTTTGCCAGGCGATGACAAAAAAAAAAAGAAAAATCCCCTCAGCCAGGCTGTTACAGGTCAAAGGTCAGGTGGACAGCATGTGGGCTGCTCTACAGCTAAATCTGTTTGGAAAATCCCTGCTGACCGCTCCTAATGAGCTGCTGGGCACGGAAAAGCAACGCTGGGGTGTGGAATTACTGCTCACAAGTCTGACACTAGCATACTACTAAATTGTGAGATGTTAATTGTGAACCCAAACCAAATAATTATCCACTTAAACAGCTCTAATCCTCAGGCTTTTATAGTTATTGTGATGTTTATTATCTCCATTTACACAGTGGTTCATGAGGTCACTTCATTTTGCTCAGCTTTTTTTCACTAAACAGACTGTTCTGGAAAGTAGCTAAATTTAAACATTTTTACAATTACCGATATTTATAGCTTGGAAAAAAATGCTGTTTTGGACAAGTGCAGAATTAGATTTCCTGAAAAAAGCCCCGTTGACCTCTGTGTGGAAAGATCTGCTAATGCCTCACAGATTCACTACAAAAACGCCAAATAAATAGGAAATAAAATTAACTAAATAAAAGCCGCCCTTCAGCTTCACGAACATAAACACATTGAGTTTCAGAGATTCACAAGTCCTGCAGTTTATTTTATATAGAATGATTTTTTTAAATTATTTTTTATTAAATACTTACTCGATTTGTATTTGTTCTTGAAATCAAGGCTCGAATGCTCTGGAATGAAGTGATTATGGTATGTAGTGAAATAGGATCCTTAACATTATTAGCTGGCGTGTAAACAATATGATATGATATGATATGATATGATATGATATGATATGATATGATATGATATGATAGCTATTTGTAAGGTTAAGGTTTGATTTTTGAGAATGTGACATGATATGAAACAATTTAGATTTTCTTAAAATTGTAATATTTTAAGGCACCATTGAATCTGTTATGATGAAGAAGAAGCCTTTATTTATAACATAAATATTACAGTACAGTTTTTTCCCCACATATCCCAGTTTGTTAGGAAGTCAGGGTCAGAGCACAGGGTCAGCCATGACTGGAGCAGAGAGGGTTAAGGGCCTTGCTCGAGGGCCCAGTAGTGGCAGCTTGGCTGTGCTGGGACATGAACCTCCAACATTCTGATCAGTAACCGGAACCTGGAACCTGGGACTGTCGTGCAGATAACTGAAGCTGATTAGTGACCAACATTACTCAGAATCAGTTTTCTGATAATGTAGAAATGGACTGATTTAAAAGTATCAGAATTACATTTTGCTGTTTTATTAAATTATTTACACATTAATTTTCTTATACACTTGCTTTTTTTATAATAACATATTTATCATGGTTGCCTTTTAATCATTGAATCTTTACATCCATAACTGTTAGTAATTGACATGATGTAGATTACTATCAGCTTCTACTAACTGCTAGTGGATATAGTTTAGATTGGTCAGAAGATGTTGATTAGGTTTTGACCTCAGCAGTTGTGGCAGTATTGCAGGAGCAGCTGCACACAGAAGCTGAGTGGCTTTAGCAGCAGAGTGACAGTAAGGTCGGGAGGGTGGGGTAGGTGCAAAGTTGGACAGGGCACATCAGCGATGTTAAACGCACGTGGAGGGAAATGACGGGACGCTCTGGAATGTCAGAAACGAAGCGCGGGCGCGTGGGTGTAACGTGCCGGGAGGGGCGTGCGCGCGCTACAAAAGCAGAACAAGGGGATCATCCGCCTTTCAAAAAGACGCGTCAGCTTTCAAACACGCACCAAAATCCCCACAGCGAGCATCCAAGTGTCCCACTGCAAATACCACCAAGCCCTGGAGAGCCCATGGTGCCTATGCCCCATAAAAAAAAAAAACCTTCACCTGACGTCACGTGACCTATTTTGCACGCAGTTTACAGTAGGTTTATTGGTGTATTTGTTTTGTTCGTTTTTGTTTGAATGATCTGATGACCTTATGTTCTGGTTTGAATAAATCTTCTAAACCTGTCTTCTGCGTGCTACTTTATGTTAATTTTGTAATTTTACTCATTCTTTAGGTAGGACGAAAGTATAGGCTATATTTATTTTCAAATGTAGTGCACAAGAAGGGGGTAAATAGATTATCTGAGTATAATATAATATAATATAATATAATATAATATAATATAATATAATATAATAGTGCAATAGATTATCATTTCACTGTCTATCAGAGAAAGTTTGAGGAAATGAAGAGAGATTGTGGTCTTTTGAGTCCTGAGGTTAATAATAATAATGACTCACACTGAATTAACAGGCAACTAGATAAGTAGTATAATATGATATAAGGTATAGTTGACATGACTCCACATTTTACATTTTATCAGATGTCATTTAAAAAAATGTAATTTTCATTTCCTTTTTTTTTTTTTTTTTAAATATTTTTGGTTTATGCTAATGTTTACACGTCTGTTTTAGCATAAATATTTTTATATCAATTAGGTGACAATTGATCTGTTTTTATATTTTATATGACATTGATGAAATGTGGCATTCAGAAGTCACCAAATGTCACAGATTGAAGGTGATTGAAGCCTGATAAGATCATGATGGCAGGACTCAAGTGGGAACTCCAGCATGCATCATGTTCAGATAAAAGATACTAAACTGTACTTCTCCATGTCACTTGGGTGGTACCCTTATTTTCAGCACATTTAATATGTATCTTTCACTTGGAAATGTAGATAAGAAAATGTAGATAAGGTACATAATTGGACATAATTAAACTGTACTTTTTTCCATGTCACTGGGCTGGTAGGCCTACCTCTATCTTTTCACTGTATCTTTGTAGATAAAGAGCATAAGGTACTTAACCAGATGCCTTTATGCTTTCAGGAAAAAAGGAGTGACAAACTGTAGTTTTCTATGTCACTCAGATTGTGTTATCTTTTGTCCAGAGCAGTTAATGTGTAGCTTTCATCTGGAACAGAGGATGTAGTGCACAAGGTACATAACTGGATCTTTACATTCTCAGAAACAGCGTACTAATCTGTACTTTTAAATGTTACTGAAGGTGGTACCCTCAATCAAGGGTACATCTTTAGTGTGTATCTTACCTGGAAAAGGTCTATGTAGTGTACCTTACTTTAAGTGCTAAAGGTGAATGAGTGGTCTTTAAGCTCCAAACATTTTAAAGGTGTATTGCATTCACATCACCATGTAATAAATAAATATTAAATGTACAAAATGTGTGTATGCATGAGTGTGCCACTACAGTGGCAAGTACAGTGTAGTACCTTTTTTCTAAGGGTGTTGTGTTTTTATGTATTTGAGCTGTTTTTGTGGTATTTGAATAAAAGGTGTAAACAGGTAAGCTGATTCCGTTTTCAAACTTCCCCAATGAGTGAATATTTATATTTAAAAACCCACTGAGGTCGTGTTTTGGTGGAAAATGGCTCGTATTCGGCGTTTTCCAGCCCCCTACACTGATCTGATCCTCGCCTGTATACTTATTGGAGAGAAATGAAACCAAACAGCATGTGGGCGGCGGATTTTCGCGCAAACACTTCCCAGCTGTGACGTATGAAGCACTAAAAATGCCCATATTTGGACACGCTGGTTTACGTAGATAGGAAAGACCTTAACGCCCAAACTCTGGCTCGATCAATAACGGGGCGAGTCTGAGATTTAGAAACAAAACAACAGCATGAAATGCGGAAAAACCCCGCTGTGTTGGTCATGGAAATGTATCTGAACCGGTCGGATGTTAAAAACAGAAACGGTAAACAGAATGCTAATCAGTTACATAATAACCGGAAGTTCATGTCATCTAGGTCAAGGTTCATAAATGATAGGCCTATAGACATCAAAGTGAAAAATAAGACCACCAAGAGGAACAAGAGAGGTATATTTCAATGTTTTTTTACTTAAATAAACAACAAATAAAAAAGAACATTGTAAACATGACACATCGTTAACATTGTTAAGTCAGGATCAACCTGACCAAAAGAAAAAACATAACCAAAACAAAATAACTTACACATTTAGAAATGACAGTATCAGAATATCATATGACGTCATAGGCTACTAAACATACAAATAATCTCCCTTTGATCATAACATTAAAAAACAACGTTATTGGCATGAAGTAGGCTTTACTGGCCTGCTCAGTCTTTGCAGCCTACTTGGCTCATTGTACAGTTCATGTGTTTCTCAGTCGCCTCAGAGTGCGGACTTCATGGCGATCTAGTGATGGTGTCCGGCAACCGCAAACGGAAGTACCGTTTTGTTTCTGCGCGTCTTGACGCCCTGCAGAATGTCATAACGTCCATTCAGTTGCGTTCAGACCTCTCGGACTTGAATGAATGCCTATTGACAATCTTTCCAGTGTTTTGAGTGTTAGTGAATAAAGATGTGTGTATGTGGGTGTGTGTGCTTTTCTTGTTTCAGAAAGCCTCCATCTTGCTGGTCAGCATGAGCTGACAGCCGCTGCTGACGTGCCGCAGGACCTTCTGCTTGAGCTGCGCCACTTGCTCACGCAGGAGCGACGCGGTGCTCGACAGCCCCGCGTTGTCCGACTTGAGCACCTTGACGCGGTCCTCGAGACGCGCGATGCGCTCCAGCTTGCGCCGGCGGCATTTGGTGGCAGCGAGTCGGTTCCTCAGGCGCTTGCGCTCCGCCTTGATGCGCTCCTGGCTCTCCATGTCGATGGGAGAGACGGGCGGCGAGCCGTCGCTGCTGTGCATGTCCGGCACCGTTTGCGGTTCCTCTTTGAGAGCCACGAAGCGCTGCGCGGGATGGACGCCCCCAGCCAAAGGGCTCTGGTATGCGTGCGTGGGCGCGTCCGCGTGCGCGTGCGCCGGAGGCAGGTAGCTGATGGTGGCTGAAGGATAGCTCGAGGTGGCTGTAGTGGAAGAGACGAGGCTCGGGCAGTAGGGGTTGAGCGTGGTGTAGACCGGAGCTTCTGGCTGCAGGGCGGAGCCGAACGCGGAGGGAGCTACCACCGAGCACGTCGTCACCCCGCCCGCGCCGATCGACACGTTGGGTGGGGGCTGGTTCAGCTTGTGCAGCTCGTCCAGCGCCTTTACGAAGCCCTCCGCGAAGCCCTCCTGCTCGTCTGTGATGGAGCGGTGGCCGTATAGATGATACTGACCCGGCGGCGTGGGGCTGGTCAGCACTCCGTTGCTGTTCTGGATGATCAGCCTCTCCAGCTCCGGAGCCGCCAGCTTGAGAGAGCCGACGTCCGCCTGAGACGCGTGGTACACCGCGTCAGACTTGAGGCTGCGGTAGGGCTCGTTCAAGCTGCTCAGGCTCATGGGCTGCTGCTGCTTCTGGAGCTTGTAGTCGTGCAGCGCGGCGTCCGTGTGGCCGTAACCCAACAGAAAAGAGTCGTCATGGTAAAAAGGCTGCTCCATTTTTGTGGACATAAGAGGCGTGATGAGGATTTGAGGCTTTGGGGCTTACCTTTACCTGAGTCAGTCAGGTGTGCGCTTAAATCAGAGCGGTAGTGTCGCTAAATCAAATTAATACTAATATCAATAACAATAATAAAAGCTCCGCTCCTTCTTTTCACTGTCCAGTCTGAGAGTCCAATCTGAAATGTCCCGTTACAGAAAGCAGCAAGTTACCTCTTCAAAGAAAAAGAGTCCAGATCTTCACCGAATCCGTTAAAAATCTGTGCAAACACAAATGCAAAATAAAGTCAGCGCGCAAAAACTCTCTCTAGTTCTCTTTCTCTTCTCTGTATTATTACAGCAGAACCACAGAGAGTGCGTTCATATGAATTGGTTTCCCGGCCGCCACATTCGCTTTTATGCTGACAGCCAGTGGCTCGTTGTGGCTGATTGGTTGGCACTCTTGCACTGACAACAAAACACGCCCGCTTTAATGACGCGTCGCGACGTCATTGCCAGGAACTGCTGGGACTGTAAACAAGCCCCTGGGCGAAAAAGAGGCGAGAACTTGCGCAGCATAAATAATGCAAATAGCCTAATACATACATAAAAATGGCACAACGGTGCACACGAGACATTTTAAGCTTACTATTTAAAGCAGGGGAATTAATAATTTAGCGTCATGCAAGTCAGACACATTCTATACACCAGACTCACTGGTTAAATGAAATACACAATCAGCAGGGAGAGTGATTTCTGTGCACCTAGAAGTGTTTTAAAAGAGTTCAAACGCCAGACAGCAAAATAAATGAATAAAATAAGTCCTACATATATTCTGGGAATAAAAAGGATAACCAGTCATCTACTATTTAACCCTCAGACACTGTGGCATTTGGACAACCAGCAGGCCAGTCCAGATTAAATAAATGCGTGGCTTTTTTTTTCCTTAAATGTGCCAGATCAGCACTGGGGTAAGTTGGTGAAATTGCACAATAAACTGGTTATACCTGCGTGCGCGTGCTGTAAAACCGCGTTCTTATGGCCACTTTCAGCAACGAGTTCCTGCCGGAAGTCTGTACATTCCATATATGGGTATGATGACGCACTAGTTCCTGTTCGTGGGAAAAGCGGGAAGCCCAGCCCACTTCCACCTCTGAACACAGAGAGGCACTCACTGCCATTTATTCACTCAGAATAGATCTGCTTCACATTCCTTCAGCTGTACAGCAATGAAACAGAGATCTAGATTTGTATGTATGTAATTACATTTATGAACTAATAATAATAATAATAACAACAACAACAATAATAATAATAATAATAATTATAAATTATAAGACGAAGAAGAAGAAGGAGAAGAAGAATATAATTACTTTTATCATAATAATTTTATTACTACATAGCCTATTACTGATAATAATAATGATAAAGACAATTACCATAACAACTACAATTGTAATAATATAAAAATATCAAGTTGCAACAAATTAATTGTAATGAAAATAATATTTTACATGTTATGTATGTATCAAACATACATAGCCTATATACATTTATACATTTTAACTATTAGTAAAATAAATAATATAAAACAAAATATATATATAACAATTATTCATTGCAATCCCAGAATCTTAATCATTAAGAAATATTGTACTGTACTTTTACTCTAATGGGACAGTGGACATCAGTATATACCTCTCAGAGTATCTCCTTTCTCCTCCATGAGCAGAGTAACAATAGTGCCGGTCTGGAGTTTATGGTAGTCTGCTTCAGTCTCAGCATAATGTCATGTGTTTGGTTTTAAAAACAGCGCCTGAGTCATCTGGCACCAGTAGCCGGGTTTTTCAGGGCTGGGATGAGGGGTGATTTATCTTTTCAGGTCTGGTCTGTCAGCCACATTTTGCAGCTGGGACATTTATTTCTTGGAGGCACGTGCAAAAAAAAGTAAGAAAGTTAAAGAGGTCCAGTGAGGCAACATACCTGGGAGGCAACATGTGTTTACTTGCCTGCTGTGTTCAGCTGTGTGTGTGTGTGTGTATGCGTGTGTGTGTATGGGTGGGTGTGAACGCCTGCATGTGGTTCCCTGAAATAGGCCACCGAGCTTTCTCAGCCTCAACATGTACAAATAATATCAGGGATTAGTGGTTAAAATTCTCAGAGATGATTTAGAGCAGTAGGGTGATGAGCAGAATGAAGGATCTGTACTAATGACCAGAAGGTTATGAGTTCAGCTCTATTGACTGAACTACCCTTCCACCACTCAGCTCTATGATTGTATTTATAGACATATGTACATAGAGCACTAGGTAGGGGACAGAGTGCACACTACTGAAATCACTTAAAATTAATCGAGGCCTTCTGCTGAAAAACCTCTGATTGTTGTTAATGTAAGGCATGAAGGTCTAACAATCTAAATAAAAAAGTTTAATCAAAGATCAATCACAACAATACTATACTTTACTCCGCTACCCTGTGTTATTCCATGCTATACTATAATACACTTATGCTATACTTTACTATACTATGCTGCACTATGCTGTACTATAATATATCATGCCATGCTATACTATGCTTTTATTCTATACTGTACTATACCATACTATGTGATACTGTACTATATGAGATTAAGGTTAAGTGTAGATTTAAGTTTAGTATAGTGTTAATTAGCTGCAATAATATTTGTCAAAGGAAGGCCTTCAGAATGATAGTTAAAATCATGTGTGTGTGGGTGTGTGTGTCAGAAAGAGAGATAAAGAGAGAGAGATGCCAGGCTCAGGTTGTCCAGGGGCCAAGGGCACTTCAGATCTTGAACTTGAAGTTCACAGCCCCCAGGATTTGCTTTGGGCAATATGACCCTTGGTCTAAATTTCATAGTGGCAGCAGTGAACATCAGTACTTTCCTGATATTGATCTAAAAGTTTGGACCAGAATCAGATTTAGCGTTTATTTACGATGAAGACACTTTAATTCATGACAAGAGCATCAGAATCTCTCTGGCTCCGGGACAAACACATCTGCCAAACTGATAAATAAATACAAATACAAGAGGCTTATATAATGTATTAGAAATTCCTGTTTTTCTACATGCTGTTCAATCTGCGCAAATAGATTTCAACATGAGAGTGCACAATACAGGCAATTCGAGGTATTACCCTTCACACACACACACACACACACACACACACACACGCACACACACCATACAAACAATCTTGTTTTCTTGAACATTTTCAATGCTTCCATTGTTTTACAAAGATGATGACATGACTGAGCACCATAAAGGAAATATTTATCGTAATTGATCTGTAGATCTGTAGAGAACTGGTTGTCTCCACCCCTTTGTGTGTGTGTGTGTGTGTGTGTGTGTGTGTGTGTGTGTGTGGTAATCTGGGTGTCATTTGTCTTGGCACATGCTGATTTTTTTCCAAATCCAGTGAGAACACAGCGTTACCTGCATGGGTATGTGAGATATACATGCCTCCAGGTGACAGACGCTTACCGTAAGTGTGTGCGTGTGTGGGTGTGTGTGTGCGCACGTACACACATCGAACATGTTGAAAGCTATTGAAGAGTAGACTATGTGGGCGTTCATCATTGTTGCAACAGAATACTAAAAGGGACACAGTAGGTTCAGAGTGTTAAACTACTGTGAAATCTGATGTGAGGTTTTCAGTAAAGATGCAGCAGCGTGATATTAATGTCAGTAACGCAGATGGAAGCAGCACACATAGCATCCGGTTACGCTTGATTCTTCTTCTTATGCAAAGTTGCAATACTAAGTATCTAAATTAGTTATTCATTTGTTTTATCCTAGTGGTCCCAAGTGTGATCAAACTTGCATTTTTTTTCTAAACAAATCTGTGAATAAAATTCTAGAATATAGTTATTCGATATTTCATGGTGTAGTGTAATTACCAAGAGTCCTAGGAAGTGAGACTAGCCATCTTGGTGGGAGAGGCTTACTCTGTCTCCCCTGTCAATCACAGTGACACTGCCAGTCATGGGCATCTGAGAGCTTATATATGCAGAGGAGAATACTTACGCAGCATGAGCAGCAGGTTGAAAACATGCATTTGGTTGACTTAATGTGTCTCAGAGGCAGCACATGTTAGCCTTAACCCTCCCTGGTTTGTAGCTGTCATCTGATTGAGAGAGCTGGCCAGTGGGTTGAATTCACCTAAAGGAATAAGAACAAATTAAGGCCCTAATTAATTAAAGCTACGTCTTGCTCTTTTTGGTAGTCAGTGCTAATAGCTTTAGCACTTTAGCACTTTAGTCAGTTTTAGCACATGCAGTGTGATTTACTGCAGCGTTAAAGTCACATCATAAGCAAAGATTTCACATGTAATTAATACTGATGCAGTACTGAAGTAGTGGGAAGCAAATTATGTTTTATCAAAATTCCCCAAATTATAACAAGAGCCTAAGGAAAGGTTCGTATGATGTTCACATCGTGAACAGGACGCGCGCACTCTTGTACAAGAACGTACATCTCTTCCTCTCGTGATCTTCAGGAAATTCGGGCAGCTTTCTGTTGAACATGGGAGTTGTGGAATAACTTTTCATAGGCGTGAAAGTGTTCAGATTTGAGTGAAACTGAACATGTGCGTTTTCCAGAATTTGTAATAAACGACTTTTGGAAAAGGATGTTTCAATTGTAAGATAATTAAAACAATTTTTATAATGATTATATATGCAGGTAAAGTAAAGTTACTTTAGGTTGTTGTGAAGTACAGTTTCCTTTTTACTTTGCCTACATGCTTATAAATGTAATATAATTTGAACAGAAGTGGAATTGTGGAAGCAGACACTTGTATTATACAATCATGCACAGACTTTCATGTTTCCTACTTAAACCAGCCCTTGCAGGTTTCAGCAGTTCCTGTCTGGTCACAGAGTGTGTGAGTCCTCCATCCTGCTCTCAGACAGGTCCTAACAACACCACCACCACCACGTATGTTGTTTAGCGCCTTCACACAGACCGCCTATTGTACACGTTCTCTCCACATATACACACACACACAACCCTGCTATTGTGCATGTGTGTCTCGCACGCCGCCCTGCTCGTCAGGAAGACGGGCCTCTGCCTGGCCGCATGCTCAGTGACTCACACTTGACTTCAGTGTCAGGGATCTTCTGGATGACCCTCGCTGTCTTCCAGACTTTTACTGCAGTCAGCAGGAATGAAAAGTGGAGCGATAGAGAAGGGGGAGAATGTGGAATTGTCAACACTTTTTTCCCCTGTCAGCAGAAAGACATGAAGAGCTGGAGGCCAGGAAAATGAACCACAGACAAACAGACAGAGAGAGGATTATCATCTAATCATATTAGGGATTATTTATGTGCCTGGCTCGGTTTCTATAGCAAATATATGAAGTCATTTAAAGGTTCAGAGAGGACATACAGCTCGTTTTGACACTGAGAGCAACCAGGCGGAATAAAATTGTTCAGAATGAAAATTATGTTAGTCATGTCCCATTTTGTCCATCTCATATTTATATTCCCATCAGACTTTGAGACTCAATTCCCATTCATGACTGTTTATGATAGGAGTTTGCATGTTCTCCCTGTGCATGCGTGGGTTTCCTCCGGGTGCTCCGGTTTCCTCCCACAGTCCAAAGACATG
>JAQMYM010000021.1:1494223-1511015 GCA_030014255.1 Parauchenoglanis ngamensis
GAGAGAGAGAGAGAGAGAGAGAGAGAGAGAGAGAGAGAGAGAGAGCGCGAGAGAGAGAGAGAGAGAGAGAGAGAGCGGGAGAGAGAAATGCTCATGACCAGAAGCCATGGAAGTGGAGCTAACCGAGCTGCTGCTGCTCAAAAAGAAAAGGAAAAAGTGAAAACCCTTCAAAGGGAGCGAAGATAAGTAACGGTTCATATTTATAAAATAATTTTATTATATCAGTCAATGAACAATAACAACAGAACAGAAAGTGGTATTTAGTGGTGCTTTACCTGTAGCAGTGTTACTGCAGCCTGTAGTTTGGCGTGTTATCGCAGTGTAACAGGACTCATTACTTGGAAAACATCAGCGAGGCTAATGGATGATTATATAAATACTATAAGAACAGGATCATGCAGCGATATTTTGACATTATTTAAATCCAGTAGTACGTGTCAAGCACAAAACAGGCAACTTCAGCATCACTTTGTAAACATTTGCCTCTCATCAGTGATTTCCATCGGGGGAAAACCAGACGGTATTTATCTGTGTTAATCTTTGCCGTTGCCCGTCTTGATTTTGCCGTTCTCATTTTGCTTCATGCTTTCACTTCTTTGGAGAGGATTCATGCTGCCTTACTGATTCTTGTGCTAAATAATATGTTTCATCTTCTATATTTACAACGTTTGGGTCCTCAAACACGTTATCCAGCAAACACTGATTCCTTTCCTTTCTTCTTCGTCTTTCTTCCAGCTTCACGCTGCAACAACGCGAAACGCGGAAGGTGCTCTCTAGAGGTTTGTCCATTCTGGATTAATGTAGTAACATGGTGGCCTCCATTAGACGTGGACCCGCTCCATATGTAGATTTAAATGGTTCATTCTAAGCTTCCAAAAACACAGCGGTTTGTAATTACAGGTATTTGTACACTAATGAAGAAATCCTTACGAATACTATATTCCATTTCTGCTAATAGATTCCTCCTAAATCGTCCATGGTGTCGCTTTAAGAGCACAATACTGGGTGTTTTATTCCTTATTTATCATTAATTGAACCATTTCTGCTACTCACTGGCAGATCCTCCAAATTATCACAATAAACATCTTGTGTATACGTTTTATAACCAATAAACAGCCTGGATGAATTCTCATCCTCCACATTTGTTCACATGAAATTCTCCAAGCTCTATGAACACATATGAGTTTTCGCTCTAAAACATTTATTTCACTTACTTATAGACACACTCTTCAGTTAGAGGAACATTTCCATAAATTTCATGCCAAACTGGTCCGGTGAAGACAATCATTGGATTGCGTACACTGTGACATGTGCTCCTTTTGCCCGATTTAAGATGCTCATATGGTCTTTTTAAAATAGAACAGCTTTTATCTCAAGTCGTCCCAAAAACCCTGCCTACGCAGGGAGCTGCCAGTTGATCAGGATGTAATGATTGTCTTAAAGAACGCGTCACTCGTGTGACGTTTCGCATAACTTAAGAACAGGCAGAGAGCATGAGGCAGGCTTGTGAATATTATGTAAGTATTGATTTGAACCATGCTTTCAGGTAAGACCACATTTTTTACTGCAAGTAGACCCCACACACACACACACACACACACACACACACACACACACGCACAACGATCAGCATAATGAAACCCACAGCACCTCCTGGAAATAAATAGCCCAGACGGACAAACAGGAAGCAGCTGTTGCCAGGGAAACGGGCAGGCGGGCAGAGTGTGGGCGAGATTGTGAGGTAAGACAAGGGGAGGAAAAAAGAGAACAAACGAGGAAAAAAAGAAGAAGGAGGGAGCGAGGGAGCGAGGCTATGCTGATCAGATTCAATAACGTTCTGAAGGGGAAGTAAAAAGGGAAGCGAATATGAGTGTGTGTGTGAGCGTGTGTGTGTGTGTGTGTACCTGCGTCTAAGGCTGGGAATAGCATAACTGACGCACAAAATGACAGGCTGGATCTGAAGCCCTGGCAACTGAGCTATTATTACTAAATCAGTTCTCTCTCTTTCTATTCCTCACTCATATTATATTATATACTATGTCATTTATTTTAAAAAGTTAATCGTATTCATGTTTATGTACCCAAGTCTATTCATGGCCTCTGTGTATTTTTGGAAAAATAAATTCCTTTCCACTTTACCCTTTTTATTTAGGTCTCAGCTGTAATCGTGAAGACTGTCCTGTTGCTCATCCCAGGATTCTTCTGAACATCCTATTCACACACTCACTACTGAACAGAGGATCTAGCCAATCAAAATCCAGCTTCTAATTAACCCAGCAAAAGGGTCAAATCTGGAGCTACCACATTGGTCTTGAAGCTGTAGACACTTGCTTGCATTTAAGCAGCTAAAAAACTGGATTTGTGTAAAACAGGATGGCAGTTGGGTGTTTGTAGGGTGATAACATCTCATTAAAATGAACAAAATGTAGATATACGGTGAAAAAATGCTTAATTCCTCATCTGCATCATAGAGTTGTTCTTACTTGCAGCGTCAGCCATTGAACAAAAAAAGGCAACTTACTGCATCTGACATTTTGAAAACTTTGCCATGCATTCTCTATGTGTGATAAGACACACACACACACACACACACATTGCTAACAGACAAAATTATCAGAACCTTCATATCTACAAGTTCACGGCATAATCAACGAATGTTGTAGTGTTACAAAAATAAAGTTCCTGCAACATTGTGAATAACATTGTGGAAATGTTGTGGGAACACCTAGAAAAAAGACATCACAGAGTGAATGTTCTTGGAATCCCAAGTTTCTAGTATTGTTATGTTCTTAAAGCATCTCCTGTGTATGTCAGTGTAGCATAACTGAGCAAAAACGTGGACCTGTACTTAGTTGGCGTGACCTTTCTTCATCATGTGACAAACCGCCTCTGGTGTGGGAATGCGCAGCGTCATATTAATTGCCCCACATAATGGGATACCGTTAACCTGGGTAACTACAGTATATACACACATACACATGACATTATCATGAATGTTATGGCCTATTTTTGTGCTGATCATTGTCATGATGCAATATAATCGCACTCTGGAATCACATCACTGAATCATAGCTGTACTAATAGGGGGCTAATGTAAGTCAGCCTTCTGAGCATCCACATTCCTAGAATGCAGCGTGTTAGGAGGCTCCCCCTGCTGAGGTAGGTGTTCTGGTTTTCCACGTTACCTTATCACACCAGCGTGTGACACCCGAGCCGCAGAACACACACAGCTATACTGAAAACGCCACCAGAAAGTGACAGAAATGATGCAGATGTGTGATTAAAAACAGAAACTCCTTGCTGGCACTATTTTAAGAGGCGTCTGTCCAAGGAAAGGTGTTCTGAAGAGGTTCTTCAGAAATATGATAGATCCATCAACTGATAAACATCAGTGAGTCATATTAGGGGAAAATAATTGCAGGAAGAAAGATTTCCTCAAAATGAATATCATACTTTCCTACTTAATGCTAAGGCAAGTAAAAAAAAAAAATAGGCGGTGAAGGCAAAGGTGATATTAGATGTGAGCGCGAAAATCTAATGTTTAAATAGCTCATATTGTTGAGCAATGTATTATACACTCTATGTTTGTTAATCTGATGTTCAAACACAAAAAAGTGTATGTTGGTGTCTGTTTGTCTTTGAGAGACAGGATGATTAGCCCTGCAAGTTCATACATTCATACATCAGCAGAGGCGTTCACTATATAAACACACCAGTTCGGTAAATGATTACATGTCGATAACTTCACTAGACTCACTCTGAGGCAAGAACAGGTTCGCTGCGTGAAATTCAGAGTTGCTCAAACGCAGACAAAATCAAGCCCTGTGCAGGCCCGCCTTTGTGTTGCCATACTAGTCGACTTCCCCTAAAGGACTCAGAAGTGCGTCAATCGAGTGTGCATGTGCAGAAGATTATCCCTTTGTGCAGAGCCAGATTAGCCTACTAATGATTTTACTTTCTAAATATATAATTTGCTAACTCTCTTGTTGCTAACTAACAGAAAATCAGATTGTCAAGTCAGATTAGCCAGTTTACAGAAAGCGTCACTTTAAACTGCTTCATGCACTGTTTTTTGCTACTGTAATCTAGCTAAAAAGTGGGAATGCTAATGGTCATATCAACAGATATGGCAAATGTAAATGTTGAAGTGATGCACAAATAAATTCATGCAGTTTTTTTTTCCCTGCAGGCTTAATAAATTGTGCTCCTGGAGTCCACAGAGTGATAATAACTCAATCTCTTCACTTCAGCTGTGTAAGTAATGGAGAAGTCATAAAGTCCCAGAGGAGTTAACTGTGTGTTTGCTTCCTAATAAGTTTGACATTCACAGCTCATGTCCACAGTCTGCAGTGTGAATTAGAGAAAAGCGATGGGACTAAAACGCTCACATCACCATTCTCGAAGACATTTCTATGGAACACAAGATGCATCACATCAATGCAATGCAGTAGAGATGCATTTTTAAAAAATCGAATTGATGATTTTTCATTTTAATGCCTATAGAAATAGTTCATTTTTTATATTTAAAAATAAATTATTATTTATAAAAGTAAATGCATGAATAAATTACACTGGAGAAAAAAATACAGCACTTAAAATGACATTTTACATCAGATCATCTGCTTTCAGTAAGATTGTAAAATTAAAAAAAAAAAGAAATTACGATATCCATGATTTCTCAGAAAACCATATTGTTACACAATTTATCACAATACTAATATTATATCTTTATAATAATAATATTCAATATCTTTTCAACATCTACATGGACATTTTTTCTCCTTTTAGTGGGCGGGGCTTATCTAAGGTAGCTTGCAGTTGCACTGAAAATATTATTAAACTCCTCAATCGCCCAACTGCAGGAAGTGAAGCAGCTTTTATTTATTTATTTATTTATTTTTTATCAGGATATTTGGGCAAAAGAAAAGAAAAGAAAAGAAAAGAAAAGAAAGGAAAGGCTGGCTACAGTATTAAACTAGCTATTTACGATTTAAGATTGTTTACTCCTGTATTAAGAGTAGGCTGGATGCTACCTGTTCCTATTTGTTTTCACCACTTCAGAATTTCACCACTGTCACCTCCTAGCTAAATCATCTACAAGATGAAGACAAATGAATTTGCAAACAAACCAAAAGTAACATTTTGGCTCGTAGGTGTGGATTTGTGCTACCTAGCAAGCAAAAGCTAATTGAGCAAATGTAGCATCCTGCGCTAACTCTATAATTGAGCAGGTTGGTACATGGAGAGTTAAACGATCCTGATTCTTGATGCTCGTGTCATTCTGTAGCAAGTGTACTCATGGATGTTTAATACAACACTCAGTATCATCCTGGTATCATGTCAACAGCTGTGTTAGTTTGCACTCAGCTCCATGTCACTTTAAGATGGAGATTTAACCGAGTGGAAACGTGAAGGGGGAACTCGACAAGGGGGTGTTAAAAGCAGCACCGCTATGCGAGAGAGGTTATTCAGGTTCAGATAAACTTCACTAAGTTTGGTGGAAAGCTGCAGATGACAAGCTGTTCATTTCCTGTCTTACACTGAATAATATGTATTCAATAGAAAATCATGAAAGGAAATGGAAAAATGGCATTAAAAAATATCATTTTTATGATCACAACTTACCACGTGCCTGTCAAACGTTTTTGAACATAAAGAGGTTTTGTTAGAGGTTTTAAAAGAGGGGGGGAAAAAACTTGAACTTTTATTCTTCCTTCAAATTCATCAAATCTTCGTATTTAAGTACTTAATTGTTACAGGACCCTATGTGAGTGCTTTATTAAGTATTTAATACGGTGCACTTGTCTGGTGAAGCCATTGCTGTTATAATACGCACAGTGTTAGCGTTAACTGTAAAACAAATACAAACTTACTGGCCACTTTATTAGGAACATCTGCTCATTCAATCATAGAGTTATCCAATCAGCCAATCATGTGGCAGCAATGCAGTCCATAAAGTCATGTGGATATAGGAGGAAGAAGAATACAGGGGTAATTGCTGTGTAGTTAATAAGTAATTATTGTAGATTCAGTAGATTCATGGAAACATGATGTTTTGGATGAAAGTCCTTCAACAGCAGAAGCATTTTACTTGCACAATCTGATGGACTAAACATTTTGTTTTTCTGGATATTCTTCACTTCACTTCACTTTTACTATCTCAACAATATTTAGCTGACAGACAGACAGACAGACAGATAGACAGACAGATAGATAGATAGATAGATAGATAGATAGATAGATTAGGATTAAAATGTGTGTGCATTTTATTTCATTTTCTTTCTGTTGACTGCTTATGAATCTGTGTAGAACAGGAAATAAACTCCCTGTGGCCTTATGTTCCTGAAAGCACACGTCTTCAAAAGTAGCAGTAGATGGAATCAAATGAATTTGCTGTGACCTTTTGCCTTTACAGTGGCATCCATTCCCTCAGGATCATTGTCAAGCAGCATTATAAGGAAATCAGCTGAGACATTTTTACTGCATTCTGGTGAACTTGCCAAAGTTCCTCTGGAGACACTGAATGTTCTATTGCTTTTAGTTCTGCAGATGAACGCAAAACATCCTTTATTATGTCGTTTTTAAAAAAATATCTAACCAGTGTATAGCTCTATGATTTAATACTTTACTTTCTAGCCAAATACAAATATTTTATTTTAATCTAGAGAAAATTGTATAAAATAATTAGGCATTTGCACACACACACACACACACACACACACACACACACACACAGACACACAGAGCCATACACGTGTACACACGTACAAACACAGCATGGTTTTTGAGAAACACCAGTCACAAAGTTCAAATTATACGTCAATGAAGCCTCCCTAACCACAGCAGCATGGGAAGTGATGACCTCACCACATCTTAGAGCATCTTGATTGGCTGCTTAAAATAAGGAACAAATAAAAAGATGGTGTTAAGATACACATGACAAGAATAAAATGGAAAAATATAATACACACACACACACAATCACGCACACACACACTCACACACACACACACACATATACATACACACACACAGTTTCCACACTGAGGTTGTAAGAGGAAGGAAGAACCTCTTTTAGTGGGTTTAGTCATGTGATCATTTATCATTCCAGCTGCAAATATTCATTAATGCTCATGTGTTTGGATTGAATCTGTCTCTGGAGGTCCATCTCTCCACTTCCTCTGCCGTAACATTCCTCCCACAGTAATGTGGAGGGAAGGTTGACAAACACACACACACACACACACACTCACACACACACACACACACACACAAATTTATCTCAATGACCTCACTCTAAATCCAGCGTGGGTGTCCGGGCATGAACCATGTGAGCAGTCCACAGGGGAGGATAACATTATAAAAATATAATATTGCAATACAAACACTTTTATGATTCAACATACATGTCATGATATCTGGAACAGACACAGACACCGCTCACCCACATTAATAGCTTAATAATAATAATAATAATAATAATAATAATAATAATAATAATAAAAATAATAACAATAATAATAATCATCATCAGCATCATCACCATCATCATCATCATCACCACCATCATCATCATAATTAAGTAACACCCATCATGTAATTATGCAGTAATTTTCTGTCATTAGTAACACTAAACAAACACAATCATGTACTCGTAATTTTGTAACTCGTAGTCATTCCTTAATAAACTTCATTTGTAAATCTGAAACTGTGTAAATTACAGCATTAATTATTTAATGTTCGTAGAAACCACAATTTACAGCATTCAGGGTGGTTTACAAATCATAATGGGTTTTCACTGAAACCCTCACTCTATTGCAGTACCATCAAACTCAAATTCTGACTGTGCCACAGCAGCCGCTTTGTCAAACTTTTTAAGGGCCATAAGCTAATGCCATTCATTCTTTACATATTATTATTTATTACTATTATTAGTAGTAGTAGTAGCAGCAATGTTGGCAGCATGGTGGTTCAGTGCTGTTGCAGTGCTGTAGCGCTGTTGTTTCATAGCAAGAAGGTTCCAGGTTCTAACCTGCTGTGTGATTGGGGCCTTTTTGTCTGTCTACAAGTATTTCATAAGTGTCAAAAGCTTTTATTGACAATTACATTAGGTTTATGCAAAGAGTCAGTATTTGCAGTGTTGGCCCTTCTTTTTCAAGACCTCTGCAATTCACACTGCCTTGCTGTCAATCACCTTCTGGGGCCAAATCCTGACTGATGGCAGCCCATTCCTGCATAATCACTGCTTGGAGTTTGTCAGAATTTGTGGGTTTTTGTTTGTCCACCTGCCTCCTGAGGACTGACCACAAGTTTCAATGGGATTAAGGTCTGGGGAGCTTCCTGGCCATGGACCCATAATTTCAAAGTTTTGTTCCCCGAGCCTCTTAGTTATCACTTTTGCCTTATGGCTCAGTGCTCCATCATGCTGGAAAAGGCTCTGTTCCTCACCAAACTGTTCTTGCATGGTTGAGAGAAGTTGTTGTCATCATAAAAACTCCCTTGAATACTCACTGCCACTTGGTACATTCCTGCACAGTCAGGGAGGCACAAGGGACTCCAGGAGCATGGCTCCGGATCCCCGCTTTCATCAGGGGATATTGATGTTGGAATTGCCCAGGTTTCCTGCTGCAGCTGCAGACCTGCCCAGGATTTTCCCCTGTCTTCATGCGCATGGACAGGTCCACCTGTGGAGAGAGAGAGAGTTAGTGGAAGTGCAGGCACAGAAGTACAAGCAGGTGAAGGAAACAGGGAGGGACATGGGTTTGGGTTGCTGGGTTTGCTGGGAATTGACCTACATTGTCGTATTGCAGGGAGGGGGGGACCCGGAGGAAGGACAAGGGTGAGAGAGAGAGAAAAAGACAGAGACAGAGAGAAAGAGAAAGGGCACTGGTGCCTGGTCCCAAAAATGCCACCAGCATCCACCAGCTGGACTGCCTCTTCCAGTGACACTAGTCGGTGGCACCGGACCCATGCAACTGTTCCTTCCAGCAGCCGAATGACAAACTGTTCCAGTACCACTCCTCAATGATGTCATCAACGTTGCAGCTTTCTGCCAGCAGCCACCGTTGGCAAGCTTCTCTGAGCCATTGGGCAAAGGCAAATGAGCTTGGTTCTGTACCTTTGGTCTCTCTTTTGTCACAGGTCTCCCCCTGCAAACAAACAGACATATATAAATTACTCTATGATTAAGCACAGGTGAAAGCCTGTAGCTGACCCTGCCGGTTCAACCTGCCTCCTCTCTGCCTGCAGCTGACACTCTGTTGTACAGTGGTGCTTGCAGAATGCAGGTAGATGCTACCTTAAAGCTCTGCTGTGACTGCTAGATAGTGCAAAAATGCTAAGCAGTATTGTACAAAACTGCTTTTTTTTTTTTTTTTTTAAAGTTTGCACAGTCGGAATGAAATAAGTGTTCGGCCTTCGTGTAACACTAAGTTTTACAAATGCTCTACTGGAATTTTCTTGGGTGGGGAAGGGGAAAACCAGGAAGAGAAAAGAGTGGGGTAAGGTGAAGTGTTATAAAGGTAGGGCTAGGGAAAGGTGATGGAATTTATGATCAACTACTATCATAGTTGTTATAGCTATTTACTTATCACAGTTGTAAGCCTAATTGACTGGTTATTTGATGGGGTTAAACTAAAACATAACTAACATGCAAATATAATGTTAACTTTAAATGAACTTTTAATAAAAGTAAGACATGAAATGTGTTCTACCATTCAAGTTAGGAAACTGTCTACGAAACTCATTACATAGCCACATGCAATTATTTTCATAAAACTAGGGATTTTAATAACAACTAAAAAGTGCTGTGAGAGTAATACACAATCTTTCAGCATGAGTGGAAAGCTCAGGAATAAAAAGCTCTAATACACAGATTGAATAAATGAATATGATTTTATATATTTACCCTGTTGTTCTTAAAATAAAATCATAATAGGGTCCTTGAAAAAATTTTAACTCAAAAAGTGGTCACTAGATGGAAAACTTTGAGAATCCTGTGTTCTATACAGCGGATATAAAGTGCGACAGTGTGCCAACGGTGAGGCCCCAAAGGGGGTTTTCCCCTAATACACGACCGTTTGAGAGCAACTTACTCATCACTGCATGGCCTGTCTCAGACTATTAAGGCTGACAGTGGCTGGCCACAAACACACACACACACACACACACACACACACAGACACTGTCAGACCACTACAGAGGTGTGTATATGCCTTACATGGGACCACCAGGGCACAAAACATGCTGTCCATTATGTTTTTGATTTACATGTGTTCATTAGCACAGAATTTTAATCACTACCACTGCTCCATTTTGCTGTGAAACAACACAACCACCCACCCACACACACGCACGCACACGCACGCACACGCACACGCACGCACTTGCGCACACACACACACACACACACACACACACACACACACACACACACACACACACACTCTAAAGCAGGGGGCGCAATAACCCCGCAGGGTGTTGTAACAAACAAAAGCAGACACAAATAAGAAAAACAAAATGAATGTCTAAAGAGAACATCAAGATGTTAAACACATATACACACACACACACACACACACACACACACACAATGTAGCACAAGTATGTGCAGTGATGTTACTGACATTTAGAGCATCCAAATGCGCATATGTGTGTGTGTGTGTGTGTGTGTGTGTGTGTGTGTGTGTGTGATGGACAGATGGTGTGTGACTACACTTCAGAATTCACCAAGCAGTTCACTCAAAGAAGCGCTGTTCCCTTTACACACCTGTCAATCATTTTCAATCAAACACAGAGCCATCAATCAAAGCCCGACCTGTCACTCACACACAAACCCATCAATCAAGCTCAGAGCTGTGAGGCAAAGCCAGACCTGCCAATCACACACAAACCCATCAATCAAACACTGACCAATCAAACATGGACATGTCAACAAACACTGATCTGTCAATTAAACACTTACCCATCAATCTAACACTGACCCATCAAACACTGACCCATCAGACATGGACATGTCAAACAAACACTGATCTGTCAATCAAACACTGACCCATCAATCAAACACTGACCCGTCAAGCTAACACTGACCCGTCAATTAAACACTGACCCATCAATCTAACACTGACCCATCAATCCAACACTGACCCATCAAACATGGACATGTCAAACAAACACTGATCAGTCAATCTAACACTGACCCATCAATCAAACACTGGCCCGTCAATTAAACTCACCCATCAATCAAACACTGACCTGTCAATTAAAAACTGACCCATCAATCTAACACTGACCCATCAATTAAACAGTGACCCATCAAACACTGATCCATCAATCTAACACTGACCCATCAAACACTGACCCATCAAACAATGACCCATCAATCAAACACTGACAAATCAATCAAACACTGACCTGTCAATTAAACACTGACCCATCAATCTACCACTGACCCATCAATCTACCACTGACCCATCAATTAAACACTAACCCATCAATCAAACACTGACCCCTAAAACACTGACCCATCAATCAAACAGTGACTCATCAATCAGACACTGACTCATCAATTAAACACTGACCCATCAATCAAACAATGACCCATCAAACACTGTCCCATCAATCAAACACTGACCCATCATTCAAACACTGACCCATCAATCAAATACTGACCTATCAATTAAACACTGACTCACCAATCAAACACTAACCCATCAATTAAACACTGACCCATCAAACACTGACCTGTCAATTAAACACTGACCCATCAATCTACCACTGACCCATCAATTAAAGACTGACCCATCAATCAAACACTGACCCATCAAACACTGACCCATTAAACACTGACCTATCAATCAAACACTGACCCATCAATTTAACACTGACCTGTCAATTAAACACTGACCCATCAATCAAACACTGACCCATCAAACTCTGACATATCAATCAAACACTGACCCATCAATCTAACACTGACTCATCAATCAGACACTGACCCATCAATTAAACACTGACCCATCAATCAAACACTGACCCATCAAACACTGTCCCATCAATCAAACACTGACCCATCAATTAAACACTGACCTATCAAACAAACACTGACCTGTCAATGAAACACTGACCCATCAATCTACCACTGACCCATCTATCAAACACTGACTCATCAATCAAACACTGACTTGTCAATTAAACACTGACTCACCAATCAAACACTACCCCATCAATTAAACACTGGCCCATCAAACACTGACCTGTCAATTAAGCACTGACTCACCAATCAAACACTAACCCATCAATTAAACACTGGCCCATCAAACACTGACCTTTCAATTAAAAACTGACATCAATCTACCACTGACCCATCAATTAAACACTGACCCATCAATCAAACACTGACCCATCAAACACTGACCTATCAATCAAACACTGACCCATCAATCTAACACTGACCCCTAAAACACTGACCCATCAATCAAACACTGACCCATCAATTAAATACTGACCAATCAATCTAACACTGACCCATCAAACACTGACATGTCAATTAAACACAGACCTTTCAATGAAACATGGATCCATCAATCAAACATGGACCCGTCAGCCAAACACTGAAACATTGAGCCAATATTTAGCCCGTTATATCCAAGTAGTAGGATAACAGCTTGAGCTAAGTGATCTAAATAGCTCATTATTACTCCTAATAAATACTAGTTGAATAACTAACTAACTAACTAACTAACTAACTCACACATAATCATTATGCATATAGATTCTGTCACAATTATATGAAATACAAAAATAATATCTACCGCACTATATTCACATGTTATGAGGTAAGGACTAGAAAGTATCTAAAACTATCTAAAATCAAACAGAGACCAGTCAGTCAAACAAACTGCACAAACACTGACCTATTAATCAAACCCAGCGCTATACATTAAACATTGATCTGTCAGTCAAACAGAGACAGATCAACCAAACACTGTCCTGTAAATAAAAAGAAAATACTTGTTCTTTTCATACTCTACCCCCCAGCAGGGCCTTTAAAGCACTTCTGTAAGTCATTCTGGGCATCTGCTGAATGCTGTAAATGTAATCAGAGACCTGCGGTTATAATTAACCACAACTTATTTACAATGAGTCACAATTATATCTCCTGTGGGAATGCTATAAATGCGACAATACAACCTTAATTAGGCCATATACTTTCAATATTAATATGGCAGTTTTAACTATTATAGAACTCACATGCAAACATCATCTTTCTCAGAAAATGGTTTGGTCATGTGACCAATTGCAGAAACCATACACATAAAAAACATATTTCTATAAAATCAAGAGCTACACAAAAACTGCTATTATTTGAAAGTTTCACTTTCAATCTAGAACACTCCAACAAAAATTATATTGCTTTGCAAATGCAAAACCAAACTGTCACAGTTGTGAGCAGTTAAAGGAGGAAAGTACATTGGCTATGCATGCCTCTGCCTTTCAGTTGAAAATGTTTTTGTGTTTATGTCTCCTTATTAGTGTTTGTCTGTCTGCCTGTCTGTCTGTTCTGTCACCAAGTGTACACCCTGGCTTGTATGCCATTTGTTTTTCGCTCCCGTGTCGGGATGAGTCGCCCGCAGCTGCTGTGATTCATACACATGACTCACTTGAAAAAAGCCAAGTGCAAGTGCAAGCCAAGTCCCATCTGCACCTCCAGCCATCTCTCACCAGACATGGAGCTCCAAACAACAGTCCTGAGCTTCAGAATCATGACTCACATGCCTATAGAGGGCACTAAGGGGGTATACACCAAGCTGCCTGTTTATTAGCCACACCTACCCTTTATCTAAATTGGAAATTGTTCATTTACCACATGGCTCCTTTGTTATTGACTGTTGTCCATATGTTGTACCACATCTATCCACCATGAGACCACCAGGGGTGTTTAGAGGTACTGCAGCAGATCCACACTCTTACCAATACAAGCACGTCATGCTTCTTTTCCATGAGTGCCATTTGACCCCTGCAGCTGATCTGGAATCTTCCCAAGTGCACAACAGTGCTGTGTTCCCTCCACTGCCTGCTTCACATTTACAAAAAGCTTCACAATGTTAAGTTCATCCTAAATGGAAGACAGAGAAAGAGAGAGAGTTCAATGTGATGCTCACACTACCATGTAATGAGGATATTTGTGCTGGGATGTTTTGGCCCTGAACCTTTCCCAAAAGCAAGGTGTAGTACACATGGGAAATATACTCTCTCTCTCTCTCTCTCTCTCTCTCTCTCTCTCTCTCTCTCTCTCTCTCGTAAACAGTTTCGAATTGGAAGTGGAAATGTGCCGCACTCAATTAAGTGAGTCAGTGCCCATTTAAGAGAACTGTATAAAAACCTCACCACAACAGGAGAGTGTGCATGTGTGTGTGTGTGTGTGTGTGTGTGTGTGTGACCGAGAGTGCGGGTGAGAGAGAGTCTCATAGTAGAACAAGAGAGAGAGAAAGTCTGCATAGACTTTTCATAAATTACAGCAGTGGATTTCTTTTCAAGCATGTGGAAGATATTTCTATTTACTGTAATGTGCCTCTGTGTGTGTGTGTGTGTGTGTGTTTGTGTGTGTGTGTGTGTGTGTGTGTGTGTGTGTGTGTGTGTCCACAAGGCTTCATCTTCATCAACCACTTCATTTTCCTGGAAGCCATTTCAATCATTACCTCAAGATGCATTTTATATTGAAACATTCCTGGAATTCTTTGCTTCCTTACCAAATTAATAAATACTGCATAGCTTAAAAGGAAAGTGTGTGTGCGTGTGTGAGTGTGTATGTGTGTGAAAGACCAAGTATCTAACTCACAGAGCCAATATTTAGGCCCTTATATTCAAGTAGTAGGATAACAGCTTGAGCTAAGTGATCTAACTAGCTAATTACTACTCCTTATAAACACTAGTTGAATAACTAACTAACTAACTAACTAACTCCTGCATAATTGTTATGCATTTAGATTCTATCACTATCTGATATCAATATCTACTGCACTATATTCACACAGAAAACGTTATTAGGTAAGGACTAGAAAATATCTAAAACTATCTAAAAGCTAAATAATTCCTACTATATTCTTGACCACTAATAAATTAACCAACTTGTTACTATGTATACAGATACATAGATCAGATCATGTGATCATGTTTTACCAGCTTTGTTGTTCAGCATTTTATGTTGAGCTAACCTGTGCTATACTAGCTAGCTTTGTTTAATATAGTCTCTGACTAACTTTAAAGGGATACTCATGTGCCTGTGTGTGTGTGTGTGTGTGTGTGTGTGTGTGTGTGTGTGTGTGTGTGTGTGTGTTTGTGAGTGTGTGTGTGTGTGAGATGAATGCACACTCAGTCATTGCTTAGAAAGAGAGTCTTGTTTATGAGCAATGACAGACAAACCGCTGCAGATAGCGAGGTGAATGAGGTGACTAGCTACATGCTACAGCATTTCAATTCATGTTCAAAATAGTCCTGCAAGGATATATTCACCATAAACAGCGCAAATACAAGGCCAGTAGCATAAAAACAAAACACATGCCATGTTGATGTTCCAGTGACTCCATCATACAATCAGTAAATCATGTGTTTGACAGTGTTTCAGCGCTTGTAATTGGCTGTTGCTGAAACAGTGGGTGGCAATGATGGCGGTTAGTCATGTGCTCTCCATTTCCATGGTGACCGTTACTTTAAGACACAATAACCCCAGTGAGGGCTGTCAATCACGTGAGATCAACATGCGGTCGCGGGAAAGAAGGGCACATGACCCTCTTTTGTGTGTGTGTGTGTGTGTGTCTTGGTCCAGTGACATCATGCTCTCCAAGAGTGTGTTAATAGCATGAGATAGCGTCGCGCTTGGACCAGGACTTTGAAAGGTTTCCATGCTCCTGTGGTTTGCGTTGAGAGGAAAACAAAATCCCCACAAAAAAGAACAATTAAAAAGGCAAGTGAACAACACGAGTAGAAAATAGGCTGCCTCGGGAGTGCATTGTCACATTTACGACCCTGGTTTTGGGCAGCTCGTACGGATTTCGGTAAATGTTGGAAAACTAGCAGATGGATGTTGGGGGAGGGAAAGGGGGGTGTAGGGAAAAGAGGAATGAAAAAACAGACACACCCTCAAAACCTCAAGGTTGAGCTAAAGTGTGTTTCGCTCATCAGTAGCTGCCCTGACATGTATGTCTGATGTCATAGTGTTAGCGCTAACACATGGCGAGCAGCTAAAGCTAAATATAGGTACTGAGTTAGAGTGTGTGTGTGTGTGTGTGTGTGTGTGTGTGTGTGTGTGTGTGTGTGTGTGTGTGGACAAGTCAGTGTGAGATGTTTTATTGTGAATAAATTTATTATTAATAAAATTTTTAATAATATATTATTTTATTATTTTATTATTTTAAAATCAATATTTAATATTTGTATATATTATTTTGTAATAATTTAAAACCACTGAAAAGAAACCCCTAATTTCGAATTGTTCTGTCTACTTTTCCATTCTTGTACAGAATTTGATTGTATTGGATTTTATATAAAATATTAATTGATTAAAATACTGTTTTGGTGTGTGTGTGTGTGTGTGTGTATGTGTGTGTGTGTGTGTGTGTGGGGGGGGCAGTTACTGTAACAGTGCAGCTGTACTGAGCAGGTGCCGAGCACTTTACAGTTCGCAGCAATCACAGACTCTCTCTCTCTCTCTCTCTCTCTCTCTCTCTGAAAGCCAAGACTATGGGAATGTGATCTGCTCTCCAGTGTGTGTGTGTGTGTGTGTGTGTGTGTG
>JAQMYM010000021.1:1514401-1535163 GCA_030014255.1 Parauchenoglanis ngamensis
TCATTTGGCAGACGCCCTTATGCAGAGCGACTTACATACATCTCATTTATACAACTGAGCAGTTGATGGTTAAGGGCCTTGCTCAAGGGCCCATCAGCGATATCTTGGCAGTGCTGGGATTTGAACTCACAACCTTCTAATCACTAGTCCAATGTTTTAACCACTGAGCTACCACTGCCCACATAACCAGCTAATAAAGTGAATAATGAATGAAAATGTTAAAAAATAAAGTTTGACCAATGTTCATTGTGCACTAATGATGTACAAAACAACCGAATCTTTGAATTTTACTGACAATAAATGTGCATAATTTGTTTATTCAACCTAGCAAATCTGCACATGTTGGTTGGTTTCTACATTTTCTCTGGTTTGAGATAAACTGGGACAGCATTTATTTTCAGCATCCGCATTTATTTGGTTCTGATCAGTGAAAACCAAAACTTGAATTGTTTCTCTTTTCCCACAACATTTTGCCAATGACTACAATTTTTAAGAATTAAAGAATGATACTTCACAATTTACATTTAAGTTCATTCCTGTTATTTCTCACATTATAGCAACCATAAACAGTTGTTCCTTAATCTCCTTCTCTGTTTTCTCTCTCTTGGAGTTAATAAGGAATTAAATTTGTCAGAAGCAGCTTGTTATATTAGTGAGAAACAGAATTTTGTTTCTAACTGTTACAAAGCACTGGCACTGGAGACTCCTTCCTTAAATGTTATACAGTATAAGCCAATCTTTAGAGAAAGCTTAACCATATTACACATTTTTTCTTTTTGAGATAACATTTGATAGATAACTTTTGTTTGTTAGGTGGTTCATCCACCATCTGAGTGCAGGTTCAGTAAATGCGCAAATGATTCAAATTTTGCACATGAGTATTACGCAAGTCAAGTGATTAGTGTACACTTTGCCCCAGGCAAGGTAATGAATCCTGAACCCGGACATGTGTGTGTGGGATGTCAGTGTAGCTGTCAATCTTTCCTCTCACCTGCACCCAGTGCAGTCATGTTTACTCCATGTGCACACCTGTAACCTGCATGAGCTCATGTCTGGAGTTTATCCCTTTAGCTTAGGGTTTTTCCCCACTAGTGTCTCGCTTGTCGCTTCATGTGTACTCCAATCGTTTTTACTAAATGTTGTTCTCCAGCCATGGGGTGCGTGCACACCAAATTCCCGCGCTTGCTCTCAGGCGTGGCGCACACAGCATAGCGCACATTCCTCAGCACAGAACGGAATGTAGCCTTCTTTCCAAAAACCACAAGCATCCATTCATGAACGGACATGGAGAGACAATCAAAGAGCTGTGCCTGCAAATTAGATCTGTCCGCTCTTAAACAAGGTCGTTTAGGATTAACCATGTCAGGGGCAGCTGTCACATTTTTCCACTGTGTAACGCACAGACACACAGCTTTAGAATGGAAATGTTTTGTTTATGTAGTGAATATAGAAGTGTGGAATTTTATCCATTGGTTCATGTCTGTTGAGTATGGTTATGGGGTAACATCACTGTGTAGTCACCAGGGGCATAGCCAGACCCTTAACAGTGGGGTGGCCATGTTAGGCCCAGTGACTTTATCGGGTTGGCAATCAAGGGTGGGGGAAAAATACTAAGATAAATACTAATACTAATACTAATACTAATAATAAAAAATACTGAGAACCATCCCTTTCTACCAGAAAATGCAGAGCTAAGCAACTAAGTAGCTATGTTTATTTGTTGTCTACCAAATGGCAAAAAGTCACAGCTAACATAACATTAGGCTAGTGTAACAAATTGGATATCATTAGCAAATTATAGCTAACAACGAGCTAAAGAAATCCAGTGCTATGCCCCCATATAATGAAATTTTAACATTAACATAAAAACGTTTGATCAACATTTACTCACCTGTTTGTTTCTTGTGGTCAGCGGGAATAGTGAATAGTGTTAGCTAGCTAAACTTCATAAACATAGCTTTCACATTTCCAGATACCTTGGAAGATATTCTGTTATTATTCAAACACTGTGATTTACCAAGTCATTCAGGTCAGCATCATATGACATTGGTAACTGTACTGACTACTGCTACTACTACTAATATTACCACTTCTATGCTACTAATACTATTACTAGTATTACCATCTCTACTACTGCTACTTCTTATTATTATCATTATTATAAATAGTACCACTGGTTGGCCTTTATCTACACCAATGGCTGTTATAAGAGTTATTTTTTAAGTCTTGAATCTGAATATCATTTGTGGTAGCTGCCTTCATGGCCAGGACTTGCTTATATATGACTACTCTGGTTAAATCATTAAATTAGAAAAAGAAAATCATCAAAGTTAGTAAGCCTGGAGGCAAAGGAGACTGGAGGCAAAGGAGACTGGAGGCAAAGGGGCAAGTAAAGAAATGAGGAAGGAGTGAAAAGAGGAACTAAAGAGGAGTACAAGGTGCAGTGCCAGAAATAAGCGAGCTGTTCCTTCTCTGTCGACCAAAATCCCCTTCCCCCTTCCTCTGAAAAGTATTAGTCACAGATCTTCAGTGGGTGAGTAAGTCTTCTATCTCCAGCTACCCCAGCAAGTGGCCTAACAGGCGTGCTACTGTGAAAGGATGATGGATGGATGCAGCATTATAACCCCCTGCTGAGCAGTAGCAGGGTGAATGTAGTAGATGGAGTGTTAAAACCCCTGCCTTAGAAGCGTAGAGATGGGTGAAGCATTATAAACCCCTAGTGATGGGTTAATGGGGCATTATAAATCCTTTCTGAGGAGTTGATGGTGCTCTTTGCTGAGCTGCACAGTTGAGTAATGAATATAACCTCATTGTTATGGGTTGATGGGGCTTTATTAATTCTTGCTGAGAATTGGATGAGTCATGGTGAGGGGTAGAGATGGTGGATAAAGGGTGGATGGAGTATTATAACCCCTACCTGATGGGTGATTTGATGGGTAACTTGAAGGGTTGTGCTTAACTCCAGAAATCCCCTGCTGATGGTTACATAGGACATTATTTAAGGGGAACTAAACACTTTGGTATGTGCTGTTATAGTAAAACAAATCAATGATGATCACCATATTAACAATTACACACATTTTCGTTTTAAATCTGTTTATGTGAAAAGTCTGCTGTACAAACCCCCGTGAATGAGCTGTTACTATAGAAACAATAAAGCTCACACAGAGGCACAGAGGTGTTGATAGGAAATGAAAACCTCTACTGACCTCTCAGATGGAGCTGTAAAGGATATCATCATTGTTAGATAAGCATTTAGGTAATGATGTTATCACGTTTCCAAAAACCCCTAATAAGCATATTTATTAAGTTTGTATCCAGTATTTTTGGATACTATTTCATTTGTTTTGAACTAGGATAAAGCATACCGTGCAAATAATGAAGCTCTCTGATTTGTATCATACGGTTGAAAAAAAATGCCAAAAGACCATGAGTATTTTAGTGAAAATAAATTCTAATTCAAATTCATATTCAAGCATACACATACAGCCATACACTCTATGACTTGCAGTGAACTACAGGAGGTGCAAGGTTTTTCTTTGTTTGTTTTACTCTGTGTTGAGGGTTAGATATGTACTGCATAATTGTCTTGTTTAAGGTAAAAATGGAACACAAAATGATTTGAGAATATACTCATTATTGTGTATTTCTGTAAGTTTATCTATGTATGTTTTATACTTTTTGAACAAAGATCAATTTGCCTTATGGGTGATAGAAGTGGAAGTGGAATCTGGTTTACTGAAGAGGAACTCGTTAAAATATACATGCATGCACTAATAATATACATGGCCGTAGTTAAAACGACAGAGAAGACAGAGAAGAGTGAGAAAGAGGTTAAATGTTAGTTGTCTTTAAGTAGACATACATACAGAGAGATGGGGAGAGGGAAAGAAAAACAAATAAAGAGCAAAGCCCATGGACAAATATGGCAATACAGTTCAGGTACGGCTGCAGCCGGATGGGAGGGACAGGAAGTCACACTGACGCTAAGGTGTGCACTCGAACAGGTTGGGTGGAGAGACAGAGCAGAGGGAAGAGAAAGAGGGTGGGGTCGAGTAGGTAATCTAGTATACTCTGGTTTATTTGGGTGACGTAAGAGGAAGAGAGAGAGAGAGAGAGAGAGAGATTCAAGGAAGTCCTTCACACACAGCACTGAGATTTGTCATCTCTGCCAGTTCCTTACAGTTTGGTGTTGAAAGCTGTTTATAGAAATGTAAACAGGATGAATAGGAGTGGGCAAAAAAATCTCTTAAAAGAACAAACAAAAACATTCAGGGTAATGCTATAGTAATCATCCATTCATTCATCCATTCATTCATCACACCACAACCCTTTAGTCATTAGTCAGTCTGCTAAGGCCCTGGCCCTCTCCTTGCAGTCTGGGATTTTATTACAGTGATGGAAATCACAAACTAACCATTACTGAAATTATTATTCCTATAAATAATGTCTGGAATCTAATGACATTTTTAATGAAAATGGGTTCTATGGGTGGGAAGTTTCAAAATTAAAAACACTCCTCAATAAATAGCCAAAATATTCTTCCACACGTTAGCCTAAATAATGTTTCTCATTTTTTTTTCATAGTTACAGGAAATTAAATCTGCACTGAAGTGATTTCATAACATAACCCTTGTACTAAAGCTATCCAAAATTGTCTGATGTATATTTTGGATCTACAGTTTAATAGTTGGATAAACACCTTGAGGTGAATTTTCCCTTAAGTGAATCTTTAAGTGTGCTGCACAAGAAACTCTTAAGGGAAACTCTTCTGTCTTTTGATGCGTATCAGATTTCCTATAGGTAACCCCTTAAAAACCACTGGATAACCCCCTTTAACCTCATTTTCCCTTAAGATGAATTAAAGTGACTTTAAACTGAAGATGACTGGCACTTGAGTTGCTGTAGGTGTTTGAAGAGTATATCTTAGCTAAGGTTTTCATAACAGACAAAAGAGCCTTTGAGTGATGAAAAGTTCAGATGTGTACCAATCGCTCATGACTGAGTTGAAAGATGACCCTGACCTTGATGTACATCGTGTTCTCTCTTTCTTTCCTTTCATCTAAAACACTATGATCTGCTCGCTGTGACACTTGTATCTGTTTTTCACTCAAACACCTAGAACATCAGCTTATGTTATAATGATTAGATTTGGTTATCGGACACACTGTAACATGACGTCTGGACACTCTTAAAAGCTGATGCCACAGAAAATAAAACTGAATATTTTGTGAAACAGTGGCACCTAGCGGTCATACCCAAAAGGGATATTTATATACATATAGGTTTGAGTTATCTGACTCAAGGAAATGTGCTGTTATTTAAAAACAAATAAACAAAATAACAATAATGACTTGACATGAGTAAGAAAGTATATAGTGAAAAAATAACCCACTCAGGTAGCAGGCTAAGTATTACACAGGATTAGAATTATATTACAGAATAAGCAGTGATAGTGATGATGATGATGATGATGACTGTGACAGCAATTACACTGATAAATGACAATAACAACAACAAGGATGACGACAACGATAAGGATAGCAAAGATGACAATGACGACAATAATAATGAAAGCGACAACAATGATGATGATAATGAAGATGATAAAGATGACAGTGATTTTGATGATGGCAGTCACAACGATGACAATAATAACAACAAGGATGAAGATGAAAGTGGCAACAACAACGATAATGACTTCCTCCAGGTGTGTTACACCACCTGAAGTTGCATGGCAGCAGTTGGAAAAGATGCGGTCGCCTGTCTTCATGTGCCTTGGAGGAAGCACGTGACAGCCTTTGCTCTTCCTGGCTGGTAGCTGTTGTGTGATGGGAGAGCTGTCTGGTGGGTGGGAATTGGCCATTGCTAAATTTGGGAGAAAATTGGGGAAAATTCCCCTAATGATGATGACAGCGACAACAATGATGAAGATGGCAATGATGATGATGATAATGAAGAAGGTGACAATGACAGTGATGATGTTGATGACAACAATATAATAACAATGATGATGATGACATGATAATACAAAAAAAATCTTGTATTGCTGTACAATAGGTTCAACAGTTAAATGTTATATTTAAAAGAATAAATGAAATAAATTATAAATAAATAAAAATAGCTTTTTACATGGTTTTAGTGGACCAAAGTGTTTTTTTATGACAAAGCTGGGTTATTTAGTTGATAATAATAATAATAATAATAATAATAATAATAATAATAATAGACAACATGACAATATAGTATTAATATCATGGTAAATTATGTCAGAATACACTTTTATGAGATATTGTGTATATTGTCATGTCTTTTTATAATTTTTTAGACTTTTTTAAATAAACATAAAACTGATGTTTAGTAGCTGAGTTTGTGCCGTGCTACTGTATTTGCTGGAAGTCTCTTATGAAACCGACCCAAAACAACAATAAAAACAACCGTGAAAACGTCGCTATGGCAACTTGAGAACTACGAAAGGCCGCGCGCGTGCGCCGTAAAGCTGATGAGGTCATCGACCTGCAGCGCGTGAGAGTTGTCCCTCAGCAACAACAATTTAAAACTCTCTCTGTGAGTCTCGCGCGCTAGCTCTGTTGTTGCTAGCTCCGTGTGTTTCTCCTCGCCATTATGAGTGTGGACAAAGCCGAGCTGTGTGACTCTTTACTCAGCTGGGTGAGTTACCAAACAGTTAACTCTGTTAATCTGTCAACTCATACTGTTTTATGTGCTAGTTAACTCCCTGGGTTCTGCGACTACCTGTTACCCGGCCCAGACTAGCCTGTTAGCACAGCGTAACATAGCTAGCATAGTGTTTCATCAATGTTTAATGCGTTTCTTGTTCAAAAACACAGGTTTAAATACTGCAGAGAGTTCGTTAACGACTTTATGATCCGAGTCAGATGTATTGGAGAAGATAAAAACAGTAAAAAAAAAAAAAAAAAAAAAAGTGCTCCACAAGCTTTAATAAACATTTAACAGGTGCAAACTGGACACTTCCGGTTTTAAAGCGCACGTGACGGTTCACAATAAATTATACATTTAGTAATGATACTAATGAGGACGAATCGTTTTAATTGTTTCACCTGTCATGCATTTAAAATGCAGCTTAAAGTGCTTTATAGTGTGAAGTATTAAAAAATACAGAAATAAAAATGAAATTAAAGTTGGAAGAATTAGGAAAATAATAGTGAACTAAGTAATAGGAGTGCCTCAAAGAAAACAGTAACATAAAAAAAAAATAATTTGTGTAAAAATATAACATTAATGCAATGTCCCAGCAAACATAAGGAAAACGATAGAAGACAAGATGAAGCATGGTAATTATTTATTAGTGTGTCCCTTATCTTTGGAAAAGCTGCATTGCGACTGTTTCATGACAGGAATGTGGAGATGATTAACACTTAACATGAGTTTATTCAGTTGTCATTATTATAATCTTGTATTAAGCCTGAGAACAGTGCAGTGCCTCTGTCTGTGTGAAAGATTAAAATGCTCCACAGGCTTGATCAATGACCCCAGGTCCCGCCATCGTGTCCAAAGTCTCATGTTAAGCCAAGCTTAAGGTGTGGTGTAATAGAGCAGAGGCCACCTTCAGGCAACCTAATACAGCGGTAACATAACGCCAGTCTCCGGTCATCACAGTGCGATGATGTTTACACCATATGGCCAAAAGTATGTGGACACCTGACCAACACCTACATATGTTTCATCCCCAAACCGCCACCACAGTCGTATAGAATGTCTTTGTGCACAAAGCAGCTTCGTGAAGACGTGATGTATTAAGGTTGGAGCTTCCTGCACAGAGACCTGACCTCAACCCCACTGAACACCTTTGGGATGAACTGGAACAGGAGCCTCCTCGACATCAGTGTCTGACCTCACTAATGCTCTTGTAGCTGACTAAAAATCCCCACAGCCACGCTCCAACATCTAGTGGAAATCCTTATCAGAAGAGTGGAGATTAATATAGCAGAGAAATCTGATTTGAGGTGTCCAACAAACACAAACGGGGGTGCACAAACGTTTTGGACACACAGTACACATCAGACGTTTATTAGCACTGAGAGATAATGACTATGACGTTGCTATCCTCAGCTTGGTGTGGTTACTTGGTAACTTTATTCACCATCTCGTTTCTTGGGTTTGAATCCAAATGCATAGTGATGAAAAATAAAATCACAGAAACACGTCGGTAATGAAAGTTGCACTAACTGAACCGTGGAAACAGCGATGACAAAAAAAGCATTGCATGTCATCATTCCTGTTTATTTTAAAGCATCAGGCGGAGAACTCTCCAGAGGTCAAGCTGCCTTTTGAATGTTCTCGATCAGCAGCTTTACATACAGCAACTTTTTTTTTTTTCTTCTTTTATAAGGCATTATGTACTAAGTGCAGCAGAAAGTTAAAATGAGTGTATTGAAGAGATACATGACTGACATAACAAGTCTGACCTCTTGGGTTTTTCTCCCACAGTTGCAGACCTTTCAGGTGCCATCATGTACGAGCAAACACGACCTCGCCAGCGGAGTGGCCGTCGCTCACGTGCTGCACAAAATGTAAGTGTGTGTCGACTTCGGTTCCAGACTACCTTTTTAAAGAACCGTTCCGAAACTTTGGATCAGCCATCCCAACCTGAAAACATCCCAAAGGTTCCGATTCTTTTGTTCACGTTTCCGTTAGATTCATTTCTCGGCTTAATTCCTTGTACTTCTCTAAGCGAGCAGCTGATTTTGTGTTAGCCTGATTATATATATTCCATATAATTCTGACTAAATAATCTGGCATTGACATTGAATGTCAGGAATACATATACATTACTGCAGATATTATCGGAAAATTGATTTTCAGTTGTACTCAAAAGAGAGTAGAGAGATAAAATAAAAATGATGTAGGTTGTAGATTATTCTAATATACTACATTCAACACACTGCACTTTAGAGTGTGCTTGGTGTGACACACACACACGCACGCACGCACGCACAAATTATATTGTTTTTATTATTTATTTTATGTGTCTTGAACACTACAGTGTTTCCAGTTGCTCTAATGTATAAAACATCCTGCTCCTTTCTCTCGGCTTTGTACACACGGTCACACCTGTGTAACACACACACACAAACACACACACACACACACACACACACACACACACACACTCCGTTAGCACACAGCTAGTCTAACCTAGCTTCCCCACACTGGGGTTTGATCACCAGGTCACTAATATACAGTTCTGTCTTTAACACTTTCCTCTATAAACTAGTGATGTGGATAAGTATAACTAACCTGCTCATGGAAGACCGAAGAGCTGTAAGAAGACTTTCCATCATCAGCTAAGCAGCTACCTAATCCAACCGCCGTGTCACTCCATTAACTAGAGTAGTTTACTTTAAATCATGTACACGGATTAACATTAATGCTGTATTTTTGGCCTCGTCATTGGTTTTCTTTTCGACCGTTTGTGTGTTTTTTTTAAATAGACTTCGGCTCTTATTAAAAATCACCTCAGCGCTGACAGAACTGAGTTTTCCCGCTCAGCTCACCGTTGCCATGGGAATCGGAGGCACGCGCGAGACATTTGAAGCGCCACCGATGATTGACATGTCGGTCAACCAACCACAGCTTAGAAACTACGAATAATTTTTTTTTTCAAACCGGGAAGCAGCCTCCTTACAGTAATCTAACACTTATTCACCTCTTACTTCATACACTTTACAAGCGGTAAATGTAAACGCACGCGACCTTAAAGTCCCCGCTCTATGTTCACTTTCTCCGGGAAGACAGGACGGTGTTATCCGTAACTCTGTTTTTGGTGTATGTTTACTGAACCCTTCCATCGCGCAGTGACCTCACTAATGTAAAATCAGTTACAGGCGTTTTATTCTTGCATATATAAGATGGAAATCTCCAAATCACTCAAGACCATCCCTGTAGTTTAAAATAAACATGATCTTTTTTTTCTGTCGCTCTTTTCACATCCCTGGTATATCTTTATATTATTATTATTGTTATTATTATTATTAGTTGTGCTTGATTCTAATGAATCTTTTTTTTTCCTAGCTAAATGTTGTTGTTTTTTTAACCCCTGAAATCATCTAAATCATGCAACGGTCCTAAACTCTGAGTTTTGTGAATCAGGAATAGTACCAATATGTTTTAGACCTGAATGTAAAGAGTATTTATTAATAAACATGTTCTTTACATGGTGTTCCTACACATGGGCCAGCCACATGGGCCATCCATTTTATTTTTAATAGGAGTTATTTAGGAATAGTTTATTTTATATGAAGTTCAGCTTTGGGTAAAGAACCAGGGTATGTTGATTATATCTAATATAATATAATTTATGTATGAGAGGGGTAAAAGGTTAACCGAAGGTTTAGGTGTACGCTTCATGTCAGCTGATCACCTGTTCACCTTTTTCTGACACGTGTGTGTCGTCCTCTCTCTACGCTTCCAGAGACTCGTCCTGGTTTAACGAGACATGGCTGGGGAGGATAAAGGAGGAGACCGGAGACAACTGGAGGATCAAGGTATTTACATTCACAGCCAGAACTAATTCTCCAAACGGAACGACCGAGAATGCACGTAATAACTTGTGTAGGTGAATCAGTTATGCTGCATTATTTTTCTATATATCAGTATAATGTGTGTGTGTGTGTGTTTCAGGTCAGTAACCTAAAGAAGATCCTACAGAGCATGCTGGAATATTACCATGATGTGAGTATAGCAACTGAATTGCGATGTTTCTATTACGTCATTCATCACACTTGTACATGACTGAAGCTCTGTTTCTGTGATTGTGGTACTAAAGCAGTGTCATTGTAAAACAGAATGGGGTTATGTGATGTATCAACTCCAATCAATTCTGGCAGCTCAGTGATGGCTTCATAAAGACAATTTTAATTTAGAATTCCAATTTATTTCTTTATCATAGCGAGCCTGCGATCTCTGTCGGATAATTCGCTTCCTTTACAAATCTAATAAAATCCCCTACATTCATTTTATTAGACATTTTGCATTGATTCTCCTGATTATATAGTCTGAAATGACACATAGTTGTACACACGCGTGCTGTTTGAGCTCCAGAATCAGATGGGAGTCTGACCTCCTCATATTTAGACCTCAGTGATACAGGAAGTCATGGGTAGCTGCTTAAAAACCCAGAGGAAGTTTTTAAAAAAAAAATTAAATATAAATGGAAACATGCTTTAGTTATGTTTTGTTCATTATAGGGAGCCTATGTTTTCAAATATAAAATATTTAAAATCTCTTTAAATTCACTTAACTTCAGATGCTGTTTCTCTCTTTATTTTCAGTCAGAGATGAAACTAACAATTTTTTTTTTATCTAAGCCTTTTTTAATTAAATTTTTGCTATGGGTACCAATAATTCTTCATCTGAGTGTATATTGAAGTGTACAGTTTCAAACTGGGCTGCAAGAAATTGGATGTTTTAAAGGTGTGCTATGTAGGATTTAGGGGGGTCTATTAGCAGAAATGGAATACAATATTAATAAGTATGTTTTCATTAGAGTATAATTACCTGTAACTATGAATTGTTGTGCTTTGTAAGCTTAGAATGAGCCCTTTATATCTGCATAGTAAGCGGGTAAGTTCCTTTTCCGCCATGGCCAGAACAGACAAACCTCTAGGGAAGGGAACGCTTTCTGCATTTAGCATTTTTAGACATGGCAGCACGAATCTGTAAGTACATCAACCGAAGAAGAAAGGAACACAAGGAAGAAGACAGAAGAGGAATTAGTGTTCACTGCTGCTGCTTAAGAAGTTTGAGAACCCACTTTTATGAAGAGATTCATACTTGCTATTTAACATGGAAAAAAGCAAGGGCGTGTGAATGCAAGTACGCTACAGGAACCTGACGGCGACCATATGTGCTAATAATTGCTGGTTAAAGGAGGAGTAAGGGTGGGGCATTTATGTGGTTGCAATCAACTGAATCCTAATAGCAAACTGCTTGCAATCAAACTATTCCCAAAACAAATTAGCAGCATGTTCGTGTTACACAAATAAATTAACCACTTTTACCACCGTTTTATAATTCCCACAAAAGCACCTTTGTTGGATCAATCAAATCTCTCTCTCTGTCTGTGTCTCTCTGTCTGTGTCTCTCTGTCTGTGTCTCTCTGTCTGTGTCTCTCTCTGTCTCTCCCTCCCTCCCTCCCTCCCTCCGCCCTGGTTTCTCTCAGGTGCTGGGGCAGCAGGTAGCAGATGAGCATGTTCCAGATGTTTCTCTAATTGGGGAGATGGGAGATGTGACTGAGCTGGGTCGACTGGTGCAGTTGGTGCTGGGCTGCGCAGTCAGCTGCGAGAAGAAGCAAGGTAACCTGGGATACCAGGCCGCCATCCACCTTCAACGGCAATCATTAGGAACAGACGTTCACAGGAGTGTCTTTTCTCTGATGAGCTGATTAATTTTCAATAACCGCAGCTCTAGCAGAAGTGCAGTGCTTGTTATAATACACTATCGTTTCTATAGTAACTGCTTTTAGTAAACTCCAGGATATTAACACTGTGTCCTGGTGTCTCTTCCTGTAGAACACATTCAGCAGATCATGATGCTCGAGGAGTCGGTCCAGCACGTTGTCATGACTGCCATCCAAGAGGTATACAACAATGTTCAGCCATTGTTTTCCTATTACCCAAGAAAAAGTTTGTTCACAAGCTTCTGTACCTGTTTAGTTCTCCAGATATCTGTATATGTGCTCAGATTTAAAGTGTGCATGGCCTAGCCTGGAACTTAGTTCATTTTTGGGTTTCTTGCTTTCTGTTTTTACATCTCCGTACCAAGTGCGTCTCCTCTACCTCGGTTTGTAACTGCTTTAAGCTATAGAGAAGTGCACAGGATTGATTTATTTGTGTGTGTGTGTGTGTGTGTGTGTGTTTGTTCTCCAGCTGCTCACCAAAGAGCCTGCGGAGTCAGGAAGCCAAGACACATATGGAGACTTTGATTATCAGGTGTGTTGCTAAAACTCACTTTAGACTTTAGACTCCCTAAAAACATATTTTGTACTATTTGTACTTATTTCTTTAGTGGCTAGGAAAATGTCTGCTAGCTCATAGCTAGCAAGGTAGCATTCATCACTAAAGGCTAACAGGCACAGGAATGTGAAACACATCTAGATGGATGTTGCACACAGTGTAGCTAAAAAAAATGTATTTCATTACACAGTAGGTTGAATGTTGGATTTCTAAACTGACTCACCGCTTGCAGATAGTTTTCCTCGCACTGCATGATGGGAATCAAAAGAACTATTAAGATATTCAAATATAGCCATTGACTGGACTATTCATATGTTTGCAGCTTTCCAGTTATGAAACATTTTAAGAATGATCAAACAACTTCACACATCCTTCTGTTGAGGCACACACCTTCAGTGCACTGACGAGGAAAAAGAAACTATATAGGAGATTTTTAATGCTTTATTGCCCAGGATAGAGATGTTTGCCGGAGCACTCTGCATCATATGGCATCGACCTTATGTTTATGTTTATTTGGCGAGGGCTTTTTTCAGTGTGTTGCGCAATGCTAGCCTGTATATGCTTTCCACACTGCTGCTCGTGCTGCATCACAGGGCATTGTAACACACTCGGAGGAAAACGCTGTCCGCCCTCTTCCGCATACTTGAGCTCACAGACTCCCATGATCGTTAGTAATTGGGTGGGAGGGGCATATTCTCTCAGGGAACACAGACAGGTTTGCTCTCTTGGACTCCCAGCCAAGACAGAGACATTAATGCACTGTTAATCCTCTAATATGTGCCAGAACTGCAGTTGTTCCTTTTAATGCATCTAATTAATTCCTGCCCTTCAGGAAGTGTTCTGAGTAGTGTACAAAGACGGAGTGTGATTTCAGCTTTTGTATCTTCCCTGACCCTTGAACTCAGTTTCACTCCCTCTCTTTCTAGTCAAGGAAGTATTATTTCCTGAGTGAGGAGCTGGATGAGAAGGACGATGCGTCTCGGCGCTGCAGAGAGCTCGAGCGGCAGGTGTGTGTATTACATGTGTGCATGTGTTCTATTGTTTCGGATTCACTTAATTAGTGCGGGCACAGCTGTGTGCTAGAGTCTCTAAATTGCACAGTAGTAACATTAATGTTAACAAGCTTAATATCATAATTAGCTAGTAATATCAGTATTTTAATGTAAGCTCCAGATCATAGTCCTTGCAGTGTGTGTGTGTGAGAGTGAAGTGCAGTGTGTTTTATGTCTAGACAGCTGTGCGTTGTCCTTTTTTGGACCAACCCACCTGTCTGCGTGTCCCGTCTAACTGGATTTGTCTCCCTGATTTGCTGCTTGCTCATAAAGGGACTCGGTAACATTAGAAGTGTGTGTGCAAGGGTTGCAGAGAATGATTACAAAGCTGAGATGTCTGCTTTGTACTTGATATTGTTACCGAAAGAGTAGATGTCTTTGTTTCAAACAGAACGTGATCAAAGCATGACATGTTGGGTTACTGTAGCAATGTTCGTCCAGCGATTGGCCCTGGAGGTAGATACATACCCCTAATATAAAAGGAATTGTTACTGGTAAAATCCCCAGTGCTGAAGTAAGTCCCTATATTTGTCCCTGTAAAGCTTGTAGGGCAGTGTTGGATTCGTTTCGGAGCCACATTGTCCACCATGTAAGTATCTCTTACAGTTAATAACACCAAAAAAAACAAATGTTTCTTCCACACTTCAAGCTTTATATCCCTTTTTTTTTACACTGAGAACCGGCGCTCTGTTTATCTCGAGTCCAGCCAGGTCTCTGCTTTGAGTAGCATGACTCCAAGTCTCCGTTTCGTCTCAAACAAAACAAGACTAACGCCGCTCGCTGTGTACTGCGCCTCTAATAATGCTCTGGCAGGCCTGTGCATGCCACCTTTCATCATGTTACTTCACTTGTGCATTAAATATTCATGAAAGTTAATAAAGTTATGAATAATTTTAAACAGAACACTAGTGGGTATGTAATTACTATACGGAAACTGTGAACAAAATGTGTATTGTTTGCCTAAAACTGAAATAAAGTACAAATTTACACTGCGTCTGTCAGCTACAAAATTTAGTCATGAATTCACAAACACATTTTATATATTTTTGATGTAAATTAATCTTGGCCAGTGTTCAGTATAAGTAAGAGAGTGCAAGAGAGGAAACATGTCTCACCCAATTTATTAGTGAGTTTTAGGACAGTCTATGTAATTATATACTCTTATTTGACTATTTGTGTGTGTGTTCCAGCTGTCTCTACTGATGGAGGAGAAGTCCTCACTGCAGTCTGACCTCCAGCTCTTAAAGGAGAGACAGAGTCTCTGTGAACCTCAGGATGCCTCTACCACCATAACAGGAAAAAAGCTGCTGCTGCTTCAGAGCCAGCTCGAGCAGCTACAGGAGGAAAACTACAGGTCAGACTCCCTCACAGAGCTCCACACTGAGGCCCATGGACACAGACATGCACCTCCCAATGCACCTCCAGACTGCAAATGATAGCTGTGTGTGTGTGTGTGTGTGTGTAGACTGGAAACCAGCCGTGATGACATTCGAGTACGGAGTGAAGTTCTGGAGAGAGATGTGGCCGACCTGCAGCATCGAAACGAGGAGCTGACGAGCCTCGCCCAGGAGGCTCAGACTCTCAAAGATGAGATGGACATTCTTAGGTGCAAAAACACTTTCCTATCACTTTTATATGTTTTACACTGTATTTATCTCACAGTTCACAAAATATAGTACCGCTACGACAGTTTAAAAATAAAAGCAAATGCTTCACTAAAAACCTTATGCAGAATCAAAATAATAAACCCATAATTTGAGTTTATTTACGTTGAAGCCAGTAAAAGGCATTTAGCTGTAAAGGGAAACTCCGAGCATTAGAGATCTCTTTAGGTTCGGCTCATGATTAAAACCCATCGCTTCTTCTGCCTCTCAGGCACTCGTCAGATCGTGTGAGCCGCCTGGAGGCGCTGGTAGAGACGTACAAGCGTAAGCTGGAGGATTTGGGAGACCTGCGCAGACAGGTGCGTCTGCTGGAGGAAAAGAACACCGTGTACATGCAGCGTACCTGCGAGCTGGAGGAGGAGCTGCGCAGGGCTAACGCAGGACGCACCCAGCTGGACTCCTACAAGAGACAGGTACAGCCCAGCACACACACACACACACACACTGAACATGTAGGATAACTGTGGTGTGTGTAATCATTTTGGAGAAGTAATGTGAGATCATGGCATATCATACACTGAATACAGTGCAACATCCTGCTTCATGTCTGACTTCATATCTCTTCTGCTTGAGCAGGTGCACGAGCTTCACTCTAAACACTCATCAGAGGCCATGAAGGCTGAGCGATGGCAGTTTGAGTACAAAAACCTTAACGACAAATATGAGGCTCTGCTGAAAGAGAAAGAGGTACAACACCGACTGCGGGCATAAATAAATAAAGAGTGTGTGTGTTGGTTATACTATAATTCCAATAACACGCTTAAGACGTGTGTTCGTGTGTGTAGAGGTTGATATCTGAGCGGGACACACTGAGAGAGACGAACGAGGACCTTCGCTGTGCTCAGGTCCAGGCAGGTTAGTTGGGTTGAAATAAACTGTTGGAATAAATATCAATGTCTTGTGCGTTTTAGTCACTAGAGGTAATCAAGAGTTAGCATTCAGTGGAATATTTATATCAAAATGACATTGTTGTTAGTTGAAGCCGTAGTTCGAATGGCTGCATTGACAAAGAATCTTTTAAAGTCCTCTCTAAAAGGGAAGCTTATGCTAACGATCTCCTAAAGCAGGCGTATCAGTGGGTTACGCTCTGTATGCTGTGGTTATTTCACCATGGCTTCATAGGTGTAATAATCATTATTATTATTATTACATTTGTTCTTTGATTATATTATGCTTCACAGACTGAAAAATAAATGAAAGTAATATAAGTAATTATTTATACCACAGTGTGGTTGAATTCTTGAATCTGATTGGTCAGAAGGTGTGCATTCATTAATTTGCTGGTTGTAGCACATTATCTGTTCTACAGTAACAGTTCATACACAGGGGCCTGTATGGTGGATCAGATAATCCTAGACTGATAATAAACTAATTTAATCATTGATGTGGTCAACGATAGTAAGACTTTAACGTTTATGGAAGGAATCTTGAGTGTCAGCTGTCAATTTTTCACTAAATCAGCCAGGTTTAGAGATCTTTGTAAATATGGCTTTTGATTTTGGTAAGATTTAGTTGACCAAGCTGATTAGGATCAGGTGATTCATCGTTGAATTTTCTATTTAAACTGCATAAATGACAGTGAAACAGTGTAGGTGATGGTCGAAGCTGTGTGTTACGGCAATATGGCGGCTAACGTTAACGTGTTTGACCATGTTTTGATGCTCGCAGGTTCTCTGGGATCTGACAGTGGCACAGTGGGCAGCCTGGCATCTGAGATCGTGCCCGCAGAGTTCACGTAAACACACACACACACACACACTTCCTAATTTACGCTCATTATTTACATTAAACATATGCCAGCTGTTGTGGTTTAAAATGTTTGCTGTAGCTAAATTATTTAGCAGTGGCAGGAATGAGTATTTATCATTAATGATGATGCAGATAACCATAACTTCTGACTGTTATGACTAACGTCAGTTGGATTTACCCTGATGAACCAAACTGAGCATGCACTGTTTTTATAATCAGATCTGTACAAGTGTACATGTTTATTTTGTCTAAGAAAACTGTCTAAAAAACATTGCTCCTCCTGTTTGTGATGCATCCTGCTCAGTCAGCAGTGGTCACAGCCCTGGTGTATAATTGAGCCTGTTATCTGCGTATGCCACTCTGATGGTCTTTGTTTTAACCTGACGGCCTTCTCTCTCGTGTTTACTTTATTTTATTTCTTGTCTCCGTTGCAGGGAGACGGTGGTGCGACTTCAGAATGAGAATAAGATGCTGTGTGTTCAGGAGGAGACGTACAGACAGAGACTGGGCGAGGTGCAGGCCCAGCTTGAGGAGGCGCAGCGAAGCCAGAACACACTCGAGACCCAGAACAGGTTCTCTTTTTCATCATGATGTATCAGGGGTTTTTTTGTTTGTTTGTTTTTTTTTGGTGGAAGATATAGATTACATCAGCATTTAGGTCAGTTTCCGAAAACTGTGTATGTGTGAGCATGCCTACACTTGTGTGTGCGCGCATCATTTCCCATCTTCTGAAGGCACAGTGTGGGCTGCCAAAGCAACAGATTGCATCACAAATTTTGCCCACACTGTGCATGCCTGGGAGGGGAGAGATTTACGGGCTATTGATGCACTTTCCATTTAAAAAAGAAAAAAGAAAAAAATGAAAGGTTGTGAAGAGAGCATTTGTGCGTAAAGCCGTACAGCAGTGCTTTGTACCGAATAGTGAGAGTTCAAACCCACACACCGCAGGTTTAATCATAACTGCATTATTACTAACGAGAATTGTAGAAGCAAGATTATTGCAGGATCAGCTTCTTGCACATCAGAATGTTCTTGAAAATTGGTGCCGTACAAATGCCGTCTATGAACCGATATTTAGCTATTTATCAGTGTTTCACATTTTAAGTAAAGTAGTCTGAGATTAAACAATTAATCGGTCTCAAGCAAACAGCAGAAATTTTATTTTCCTAACATGCATATTGTATGTATATATTTTTAAACCATACATTATTGGAGTTGTACTTGTAGGTTGCTTTGAAATTAGAGGAAGAGAGATGGAAAAATTTGATGTTTGTACAGAACACAACGTGTGTGTGTGTGTGTGTGTGTGTGTACACAGCATGTGCTAGTTTTCTTCTTTTGTTACCTCAGTACCTGTCTAAATGCTACAATTGCCAACTGGAGACTTACTTTCTGTGTATAGTCCCTTTTACCTTGCAAATACAGCCAACGGGACATCATTCTTAATAATGCATGTAGCAATTATGTTGTAAAAAAAGCCATTACATACACTGTAACATGTAGGTTTAGTTTAACAAAAAAATCAAATCAGTGCCTTTAAGGAGAAAAGCTGTTCCTTTTGGGTTTGGTGTAAAATTGCATGGAGGAAGGACTAGACCGTTATAACCGGGGGGTGAATGAATGTAATTAACTGCACATACCATATGGTCAAAAGTTTGTGCACCCCTGACCATCACACCCATATGTGCATGTTGAACATCCCACTCCAGATTTATCCCCCTTTGCAGTTATAACGCACTCCACTCTTCTGATAAGGCTTCCCACTGGATGTTGGAGCGCAGCTGTGGGGATTTGTGTTTATTCATCTACAAGAGCATCGGTGAGGTCAGGCGCTGATGTTGGGATGTCGAGGAGGCTCCAGTTCCAGAAAGGTGTTCAGTGGGGTTGAGGTCAGGACTCTGTGCAGGACACTCCAGTTCTTCCACTCTAACCTTAACACGCCACGTGTTCATGGAGCTGCTTTGTGCCCAGGGGCGTTGTCGTGCTGGAACAGGGGGCTTTTAGTTCCAGTGAAGGGAAACTGTAACGCTACAGCTTATAAAGACATTCTATACAATGGTGTACTTTGTGGCAACAGTTCAGGGAAGAAATACACGGGTGTGATGGTCAGGGGTACACATACTTTTGGCCGTATAGTGTATTTTGGCGTATACTTTTCTTGAGTGTTGTAAAAATTGCTTACTTGTACTCTTACTAAACTGCATTTCCAAGAAACCAAAATGTATTTCTCACTCCTTACATTATTACGTAGATCTTCAGATCGCTGGTTACAAATCTCGAAAGTCGTCTCTTCTTTCATCTCTTTAGTGGCCGTACGCTGTACATATAGATCAATCAAACAGACTCCCACGCATTTTATTTCTATTTCAGTTAAAAGCACCCAATCAAATGCTTCAGTGTGGGGAAACTTCCAAGAATTGTGACCTGCTTAAATCCATCACGTACTGTGTAATACCTTTAAAAGTAACTTGTTAAACTTTCGCTTGAGTACATTTCTGGCTCTGTGGTTTCACTTTTAAGACTCTGATGCATTATCTACTCTTTTATTTTTACTTGCTCTTTTCACCCCTGCTAATATGGTCATCTAGAGCACCACTTTCTTTATCCCTCTCCCGTGGTTCTAAGGAATGTTCACATTTTCAGTAAGCACTCTCACTCATTCATTCTTTCATCTCTCTCTCTCTCTCTCTCTCGCGCTCTCTCTCCCTCGCTCTCGCTCTCGCGCTCTCTCTCTCTCTCTCTCCCTCTCTCTCAGGTTGAGTCAGCAGCAGATAGCCGAGCTGTGTTCTCAGGTCGAGGACCTACAGAAAGCTCTGCAGGAACAGGAGAGCAAATCCGAGGATGTGAGTTTTATACACGCATTCTTAATTTGCATGAGCACACACTTTGATTGATGCAGGAATAAAATAAAATGTGCACCATTTCCTCTCTCATGTCTCAGGTATTCTTTGTTTCTTTCATTAAACTTGCACTGGAGCTACAAGGCCCATGCAGCTTACAAATTATGCAATATACAGCTACCAGTTTAGCATCATGTGTAAATCATCACAGATTCAACCCCAAAGATAACTACTGCCCGTTTGTATATACACTGATTCTTTAAAAAGCAGAATAAGTCTATGTTAATCACATTTGAACTGTATTATCAGCTGAATTAATTATGTCGAGTTTTAAACTTTGGAAAGCCACGCCTCCTACCGGAATCTGATACATGTGCCCGGAAGAATAAACAACGGAGCTGTGAAGGTTTCAGCTCTGTAACATGCTTTTGTCCTTCTTTTATAGATGAGTACGTCATATAT
>JAQMYM010000021.1:1562086-1574480 GCA_030014255.1 Parauchenoglanis ngamensis
CCCCCCCCCCCCCCCCCCCCCCGACGTGTGGTTGAGCTTTGGGAGTCTTCTTCACTCTGCAAAACAAACACACACATCATTTAGGAGCCCAGTATACACGTCTAATGGGTGACTGAGCAGCTCAAACTCTCAGCCTGTCTCTCAAATGATAAAAATTCTTTTAAAAAGAATACTAGAAGTGTTAACACACTGTGGTCTCAGAGTTGAAGGGATTTCCAGAATGCTTTAAACTCAGAGCCCATCAGTCTCAACACCAAGAAATGGATAAGAGCCATAATTTGGTTTGCAAATGTAACAATCAAATGAGTGTGTAATGAGCTAAAGCATTAGAGAGGAAGTCTTATTCAAATAGGATGTTACCATGAATGAGGAGGTCGTTAGCGAGCTGGCTGTAACGTTTATGCCTGGGGCACACTATAGGATTCTCAAACCTTAACCGATTTAAAAACCACAGACAAACCAGTTTTTAATAGTTTAACTATAAGAACACACACTAAGTGGTTTCAGCGTGACAATACCAGGGACTTGGGATCTCCTGGTCAGCTCGCCCTCACTGGCTGTTGTAGGTTTCTGCTCAATATTACACTGAAAATGGGGAGGCTCTGTGTCTTATGATTATGTCTGTAAACCCCTCACACAACAGGATTACTCGGGCAGATAATCGCTTCAGACCAGCCTCGGGTCGGGAATGCCCCTACGGCTGCAGTGTCCTCATACACGCATCTGCTACGTTCAGGACTTCAGTCCAGCATCCAAAAAGCTCAATCCTGCTCAAGAAGGTTTCTGGAACATTAGTTCCTGCTAGTTGTGTTAGAAGCTGGAACTGAGCTCTGGAGATAAATTGAATTTATTTTTAACCACACGAGATCAGTATGTTTGAGCAAAATCAAAGAGTCGACTCACGTGCTTCCTGTGAGGTGGCTGTGGGCCATGCGGCTCTCTTTAATCAGCATCCTGTAAAAACAACCGAACAGGAAATGAGTGCGCTTCACAACACCTCACTCTCAGTGATGGATGTAAATATGCACAGACACACTGAAACATCAGACTGGAACAAACAGCGAGTAGCTATTAAGAGACAATACACACTAGGCATGTGACGATTCACCCAAATCACGATTCGACTCATGATATTGGGTTCATGATTCAATTCTTCCGTTATATTTAAAAAAAAAAAAAAAGAAAAAAAAAAAAGAAACTTTTATTAAAGAAAAATGCAAAATCTATTTTCATATTTTTGTTTGATTTTCTTAATAACCATCAACATTCACAACTATTTGTAGAGGTCTGAATAAAACAAATCAAATGTTTCTTTTACTAAAATCAAAAAAGTTAAGAAACTTTTTCTTATAAATTAACAAAGCTCACAGATAAAACACTCCCTCCAGTTGCATTCCATTGTGGAATCTGTTTGTAAAGAAGCACAAAAGCTCTTTCCCATTTCAGTTCTGTGCGTTTTCGCAACATTAGAGCGGTGTTACTTCCGCTTACAGTGACGTCAGGCGTATTCTCGCCGTTGTATGATAGGATCCTCTGCTGTGCAATTACAGCAAGAAAAACTAGAGATGAACCGTAGATCCTTTTTATTTCCATCTTTTCGAATAGTCATAAATTTGTATTGCGATTTATCGACGAACAATATAATTACCTGCCTTAAACACGCACACATACTTGTACTTCCATCTTTGCGAGGACACTCACTGATCTAATGCATTCCCTAGCTCCTTACCCTAACCTTAACCACCACAAATAAATGCTTAACCCTGAACCTAACCCTAATCTAAACCTAATTCTAACCTGAACACTAAAACCAAGGCTTAATCCTCAAACAGCCCTCTGAAGAAGTCAGGACCAGCCAAAATGTCCTCACTTTCCAAAATTGTCCCCTCTGTTTATTAAATATGTTTTTTTGGTCCTCAATATGTAGCAAGTGCATAAATGCGCACACTGACCTGGCCTGCATCCAGCCTTTGGGCCAGAGAGGTTTCACCTCAGTCTCCATAAAGGTTTTGAGGTAGTCTTCAGGAGAGGGAGAGTTCTGACCCTCTGCTTCGTAACAGCCCAGCTTCACTCGGACCAGATTACACAGCAGAGCCCTAACACACACACGAGAAAATTAGGCAGAGATACACAGCACACGACAGCGCATCACTTCCCTTTCTCTTGGTTCAATAACGAATCAGTGAAACCCAAGGGTTTACCTGAGTTTATCGTCCCACACAAACTTCTTGCGGGGTCCCATCACCCGTTTACCCGGCCTCTCCTCGTCCTCCTCCTCCGAGCCGTTCTTCTCGCCCTCTTCCGTCTGCTGCCTGGAGTACACACACACACACACACACACACACACACACACACACACACACACACACACACAGTTATTTTTACCTCAAATGTAGTTGAACGTAGTCAGAACCTCAAGTGGCTTCTTTAGCTTTGCACTGGACTCATGAGGCTACAGATGGACATTAGGGATGCATCAATGCTGATCCAGGTACCAGGTATCAGTGGGAAATCCAATGATATCCAACATGGGCTGCTACATATCAGGTATTTCTGGATGTACTTTACAGTCAATGGTCAAAGTAAACAGAGCTCTGTAAAAATACAAAGAGGAGGCACTACTGCATCTTCATCCATTTTAGTCGTGTCCAATTTCCATCCATCAGACAACTCTCCTCCATCACAGGATATCTACCACGGAGGGCAAGGACTATCATGAGCTCCCACCGAGCCATCTGACGCCAGCAGCCTTTGGAACTGCTTAACATGCAACCCCTGGGGGCGGTGTAAAACATTTGACGACAGCGCTATCTTCCCCATCCATATGCATGCGCTCACAGAATGCTATGACTGGCTAGTGTCACTGTGGGTGACTGGAGAGAGAGTAAGCCGTCCCTGCGGCCCTGAGAGCACAGGCCAATTTTGCGCTCTTGAGCGCCGAATCATGGCTGGTACAGCATCACCGGGATTCGAACTTACAATCTTTGGTGAACGCTTTTCTGTTGCACCACTCAGGAGCCATAAAATCTTGCTTTTGAAGATCAGTTGTTATCATGAACAACAACAGGGGATTCCATCACAACGTAAAGAAAAACGTACTTTACTCACAGCTGTACAGAAAAACCCGATCCAGGCTAATGAATGCTAATTAGCGCCAACGCAGTTCCTTAAAAATCAGCTCATTAATGTTACAGTAAGGAGCGTCGAAGTACATAAACACACACACACTTCATAGACGCCTTTTAAACATGAGCAACATAAACGGAGCTATATAACGTTTTGTGACGTCCAAGTGATTAATACTCACGTCAGTAACAGTATCAATGAGTACCAAGAAAAAGGCACAGAATAGTACCGGTGAAAAAACTTTACATACTATAAAATCAGCCAAAATCCTTCCTGGGGAACAATGTTACCATGTTCATGCTTACAGACGACAGGAAGTCACACTGTATCCTAAACCAGATATTTACAGAAGAAGGTTTTGGGAATCACACATTATGTTCCTCATTATGACTGTTTTAAACCCACGTCGATAGGAAGCTGGATGAAAAGCCTGATCAACCAGAGGCGAACTTACTTTGCCACTTTGGCCAGACAGTCCATGTTGTAGCGGGCGATCTGCTCAGGCATGGCGCTGCAGACGGCCAGCTTGAGTTTGAGCAGCGGGTTCCTCAGCCTGTCGTCCTGCACGTTCAGACTCAGCTTCTTCAGACGCTTCAGCAGGGCCTCCTTATTACACGGCACAAAGGCCTCCAGGTGAGAGTACACGGCCAAGCGCACGTCAACCGGCTGCTCCTGCACCTGCAGCTCAATGCTGACACACACGGGGGGGGGGGGGAGAAGGACAGCGTAAATTAAAATGTACCGCAGATAATTAGATTTTACTAAAACCAGAGAATTCTTGTTTCTGATTGGCTGACTGGTGAGCAATTTTAAATATTTTATTTCTTAAACAATAAATTCACTGTCTGCACTGTGACTATATGTGGATTATATATTAGTAAAATCCTGCAGGATTAGCATCACACTGGTTGCAGGTGGATTCCGTGCTGAATATAGAAACCATTTCAGTCAGTTTGTTACATCAGCACGTTCAGATCAGCAACTTCAACTACTCGTGGTAATCTATTTGAAAACTATCTGTCAGAAAGAATGGTTACAAATCTCTTCACAAGATCCAGAGAATAAACAAGAATCTGTTTTTAAATAATCCTGCCGACGGAGTCCGATCGAATCTCCACAAACGGAATCTCTTTGAAACCTTTACAATATTTTTCCAAAGTTTCTGTTTAGAATCTTTTCAAAAGGACTTGACGGGATCTACTTAAAAGACTCTGTTAAAATGAATATGTTGTTGAGTCAGACAACAGTCGCAGAACATGAAGGGGTGGACCTGTGCACCTCTACGCGGTGTTATTAAACCGCTCATGACACACACAAGGCGTCTGACGTTTATAAAGTAAAGAGTTGATGCTTCAATGTGATCAGTATGAGATTTATAACAAACACAAACTCACTCCAGCAGGATGCTGTTCATATCCAGCGTGAAGAACTTCTTCCTCCCCTCCATGTCAAACTGCCGAGACGCCTGGAATACGAACACACACACACACACACACGTGAAAACCTTAAACACTAGAACAGATGTACGTGTCTGGAGATCAGCTCTACTTAAACACAGAGGATCTCTAAAATGAACCTGCCTTCACTCATCCAAGGCATTTCAAGCAGCTGTGTGTGTGTGTGTGTGTGTGTGATGCTGTATCATACTTCACCCACCTCTTCACACTTCTTCCTTTACTGCTCTCTCTCTGCCTCTCTCCTTTCCTCATCTTGCAGCTCTTTTCTCCCTGACTCGCTCTGCATCTCTCTCTCTTTCTCTCTCTACCTCCGTCACACTCCCTACATTTCACACTTTATTTACGATCACTTTCACCATCTCTCCATCCTCTCTCTCTCTCTCTCTCTAACACACCCGAGAAGAAGTGTGTTATTTATCATATTTATCTGGTGTTTAGAGCAAGAGTTCAGGCAGAAGGCAAAACACATTTCATTCTCAGCTCATCACTCAGTACACAGAGAGATCAGACTAATAACACGACACACTAATACAGTCATGTACGTTCCTTGGTCTCACTGCACATGTGCTTTAAATAATATATAACACAAATACATTAGGAATAAATTAAAAAAAAAAAAATAGAAAATGACAGCATCCTTCCAAATTACTGCTAGATAAAATAAAAATAAATACAGGTAATAAATAGGTGAAAAAGAGTAAATATTGAGTTTATTTACTGTACACATAAAGACTTAAACAAATATATAAAAACTGAAACTGCTGATAATGAATAAAACAAGTAGGAAAAAAAAAACTAAATAGTAAAAATCTGACAAATAATAAAATCAATAAACAAAATGAAAAATAAATAAACCACTAACTAAAGTAGAACATTAATAAAATAAGAGAACAGAAGTTTACACCTGACAGAATTGAATAAATTGAACGCGCGTGTGTGTGTGTGTGTGTGTGTGTGTGTGTACCGTTCGCAGGTCCTCGATGCGCTTGGTGAGGGAGGGGGGCAGGCCGTTGGGCAGTGGAGGAGGGGGGATGAGACTGGTCCTCTGGACGCGCCCCGCTGAGGCTCCTCCTCCTGCTCCACCTGCTCTCAGGACGCCGGCGTTGCCGTTCTCGCCCTGACTCTCGAGGCTCGACAGCTCATGAGGATCCAGCAGTGAGAAGTCCAGCTCGTCCATCAGGTCCTGCAGCATGTCGTCGTTAGCTGAAGCCAGCAGCGGAATGACGGCTGGGTCGTTAGTGAGGTCGGCGAGGTCGTTGCTGGGGGCGACGGCGTGCGAGTTGAGGCCGGCGCGGTTGGCGTTTGGGGGTTTGAGGCCTGCGGTGGTGCCGGTGCCGGCGACAGCCGTGGCGGTTGTGGTGGCAGCAGCAGGGTTCTTTTTTCTCATCTCTTCTTTCTCACGAGTGAAGCGGCGGATCATGGCCGCCAGCGAGAGAGAGTCCTTCATCAGCTTCTTCCTCTTCTTCTTTTCAGGTCGGTTCAGAGCCGACACGCTGAGGGATGCAAACAAAGTGGCAGGAAGGGTTAGCGACTCCATATGAGGACACGAGAGCAGCTGTGAGCAGCCTGATGACTGTAATCAGGAATGTCCATGTGGCTTAGTGTCTATATACGAACATCTGATCGCTTATATAATACAGTGTTATATATGAACACACAGATTTAAACAGCCAGTAAAAGTACACGACTTGACAAGACCCTGCATCCTTTTCAGGACATGCCCTTATACGGAGTGAAAGCCACGCCCACAGCGCGCACACACACTCACCCCTGCTTCGACACGCGATTCTTTCTGGGCTTCTTCTCCTCTAAAGTGCCGTCTTTTTTCTTTTTCCTCTTGATCACTCGCTCCTCTCCATCTTTCAGCTTCTGGAGGCAAAAGAACATACATGCACCTTAAAATAGAAAAAAAAACCTCAACGCAAACACAGCTAATAGGACTTCAAAAACTACGTTACTTGTTAATGAAAGACAAAAATTAAGTTGTTGAACAAAATCTGTCAGGAAGAATCTGGTCAAATCTGTATAAATTAATAATTATAAACTGAAGAAAAGTGTTACGTCATTCATTAATTAATAAAATGATTGTTATGTTCCCGTGGTTTACGAGAACTGCACTTCAGAACCGAACACTGATTATTTTCCTGTAACAGCGTGTCCATATAACACTCGCTTCATAACCAGGATGGCAGGAAGGGTAATTATAGACTTCTTAACATGTCAAACACATTAAACTAAGGATAACCACACATCAGCATGTGCCCCGAGACTCCGCCCTCTGCGCTGATTTCCAGCAGGTCTTGTATTAACAGTGCACCATCAGGTCTCAGGTCAGGTGTCTGGGTGTGAGGAGCGGGACGGACACAGTGTGAAACACGAGTTAGCGTGCGTTAGCGTGATCCGTGCGAACCTTGAAGTGGTTTCCGTCCTTGGCCCGGTCCTCGTCTTCACTCTCAGACGCGGGTCTGAACTGCAGAGTGCCCGTGTTTATGTAGAAGCCTCCCAGTTTGGTGGTGAGAGAAGCAGGGACCAGCTCGTCATACTGCAGCACACAGCAAGAGACAAACAAGAAAGGACAGGAAAAAACAACATGTTACTTCTGTAACAAGTGTTTATAAAGAGATAATATGTAACAAGAAAAAAATGAAATATTTGAATGGAGAATCTAACGCCTGTATAAAATGCACCATGAACAGAATATCAGTTGCGATGCGTTTTAATGATTTCAGGACGCAATGGATCATGACTTCAATATCAGATCTTATTAGTTTTGGACCTAAACATATCCAAATAACTGTCGCCTACGAGAAGAATAATTTAAAGTGAGGGAAAGAGAGCGACTCTCACAGCTTCAGAGTTGTCGATGAACGGATCCGTCTCGTCGTAGCCGTATCCGATGTCGATGAGATCCTGCATCCGATCCTTCTTTTTCTTCTTCCCGGTGCCTCCCTGTTAACGACACAGCGGCTAATCAGTGAAAGACCAACAGGAACACATTCACTCGCACGCAGAGCTGGGACCCAGGCCGAGCGTGAACGGTTATTCATGAGCGTTGTCGTGGTTACATTCCAACATAAAAAGGATTATAATTAAATCTCTGCTGTAATAAAATAACACTTGTGCAATCTGAAGGAGGCATTTCTGAGACCTTACGACATTACAGGTGATACTGACAACCACGTGCTGAAGTTTTGCACATTCGTCCGTATGACCTCAGTGCATCACATCGAAGAAAAGGTGCGACTTACATATTTACTCTCAAACTTCCTGGCCAGAGCTTCGACCTCTCGTCTCTCTCGGTCCTGATCAGCCAGAGGGTCGTTGGGGTCCAGAGCCGGCGTGAGTCCTTCAGGAGCTTTTCTCACCTGTGGAGATGAAAGAAAAGGAGAAGAGAAAATGACTAAGAGGGGGACGGAGTGAGACTTGAGGTGATAAACACGATTCTTCGCCGTGATTGGTCTTGGCATGACGCCTGAAGACAGTATTGTAACCTAACCAAAGCGACAGAGATTAAAGGAGTGATGAAGACGACTGCGCGTGTGCGCAGGACAACGAACCTTCGAATGACAAGAAGTGCGATTCTGAGGTCAAAGAAACTACACACAGGTGACAAACTAAAGGAGAAACTTTACAGTAACGTGTGTTCATATCATTCCCGCTGATATGTTCTGGTCCACACATCCCATCTGAAGGAACCCATCACAACTTTATCCTGCCGTGAAACGTCTCCGCCCTGATGGGTGTGGGCCTGCCTCTTTCAGGATGACTCCGCCCACATCCACGGGTCATCCTGGAAGAGACGAATCCATCCGCCGGGCACGGCAGCGCTCACCCAACACTTTGATAAACAAAATCACAAACAGTGACGCTCGAACCATCACATGCATCTCTGAGAGACTTCAGGGTGATGCGGTTTGTTTAAAAAGTGCGTTTTTAAGACAATTACTCATCATGCTGTAAAAGATCATAATTTTCCGAACAGACGGTACGATACGTGACGCGTTTCCTCCGAGCCAGATTACGTGACGAAGATCCTCCGACGTCAGCCTTGCAATTAAAAGCGTACGTCTTTGTGCAGTGTGATGCAGAAATCAGTAAACAGGTTTACATGAACGCAAACAAAAGTTTGTGCACCCCTGACCATCACACCCATATGTGCTTGCTGAACATCCCATTCCATATGTATCTCCCTTCACTGTTATAACACACTCCACTCTTCTGATAAGGTTTCCCACTAGATGTTGGAGCGCAGCTGTGGGATTTGTGTTCATTCAGCTACAGGAGCATCAGTGAGGTCAGGCGCTGAAGTTGGGATGTTGAGGAGGCTCCAGTTCCAGAAAGGTGTTCAGTGGGGTTGAGGTCGGGGTTCTGTGCAAGACACTCCAACCTTAACCTGAACACCATGTCCTCATGCAGCCGATGCTGGAACAAGTTCCAGTGAAGCGAAACAGACCTTTATGGTAAGAGTTTAGGGAAGACGCACATATGGGTGTGAGGGTCAGGTGTCCACATACTTTTGGCTGTGTGGTGACGGACTTGCTCCTGTTGAACATGCAGACAGACTGGAGGGACATGAGGTCAGGAGATGAGACTGTAAATGAACCTGGGGCCTGGATTAACTCAAGTACGCAATCATGAAAAGTACTAAGCAGTCCAGAGCAACTCTACACACAGATATACATCAGTGACGTGTGTGCGCGCGCGCGCCGGCGGAGCCCCGAGCCTGTGGACACTGCAGGACAGTGTAGCGGGTCTTGCCTGCTGGCTGGCCTGCTGGATCAGCTCGGTGTAGCTGAACTCGGTGGAGCCTTTCTCGCTGGGCTCGGACAGGGACAGACTGAGCCTCACGGTGGATCTGGACTCGGCGGAACCGGCGGCGCCGTCAGTCCCGGAGCTCTTCCCGTTACTGAACGGCCCTCCTCCGTCCCTCCCGTGGTGCTGAACACCGCCTTCGCCCTCTTCCTCCCTGCGCCGCTTCTTAGACTCCGGCACCGGCGTCGAGATGTTATACGAAGCCAGAGTCACGAAGGGCACTTTCCTCGGATCGGCCATTTGAGGAAAGACAAAAAGAAGAAGAAAAAAAAATCCAAACTTGCCGAGAAGACTAGCTTCACGCTAGCAAAAGTAACTTAGCCGCACGAGCTAGCTAGCATTTAGCAAAAGAAATAATAAAATCTTTAAAAAGAGCTAACAGTGCGAGCTAGCCGGCCAAGTAAACATGTAGCTTAGCTTAGCTGACAAGCTAGTTCGTAAAACAAACTCCAACCGACTAAAGAAATATTTCGGTCTTCCTTCTCCTCCTTCTCCTTCTCCTCCTCCTCTGGCGTTCCTCTCTCTCTCTCACACTCTCGCACTATCTCTCTCTCTCTCTCTCTCTCTCTCTTTCCGTCTATCTTTCTTTCTTCTTATCCGAACCGAGTATCTATCCAGGGAGTTGGAGATGTAGCTAAGGCGCTGGAGCTGCTGCTGGAGCATCTGTGGTGGGGGCCATTTTAAAATATCACTAAACGGATTTTACTCTGCAGGGTCACTAAGCATGCGCAATGGAACGAACCGGAAATGGAGTACAAACGCGAGCCAATCGGAAGTCAGAGCGCTTTTTTGAGGCCCCGCCCATACTTGCAAAGTCGCGCGAAAACGAGGCGGTGCCGTGTGTGTGTGTGTGTGTGTGTGTGTGTGTGTGTGTGTGTGTGCGTGTGCGTGTGCGTGTGCGTGTGTGCGCGTTCCTCCATTAGCTCAGTGATGTGCTTAGAAGTAAAAGCAGTTTTTTTATGAGATACATCAGTTATAACATAATAATAATAATAATTAATAATAATAATCATTTTTTTATTTATGTTGTACTTTTCATTTTGAGTACAAATCCTGGACACTGACAATAAACCTCATTCGGCTGAATGAAGTGGCAGAATATCGGTAAGAATCAAATAAATTAAAACTACTAGAATAAGCTAATAGTAAAGCACCAACACTGCAGTCCTGTAGGTGGCAGTAACACATCAGTCAAGAAACAAACAAAGTAATGAAACTAGACTAAACCTAATGGAAATGTGCCAATATTGCAGTCCTGTAGATGGCAGTAACACATCAAAGCCTCGAATCAGATCATTTTTATTAAACAAATTCCTTATTTACAAACAATTTGGCTTTTAACATCATTACATTACTTAAATTATATGTACCAATAGTGCATTTATAAAAAAGCAATTTATATAAAGTATGTATGTGTGTACAAAGGACTAAAGAGTTTTTTGTAAGTCATATTTCTCTATTATGTTAAAAAGTTTCATTGGATATTTATTTTTCATGATAAAAAAAAACACAAAACCTAGGTTTCATCATCATATATTTTGATTTGTGTATATAAAATTTTCCAAGAATAAAAATGTTATTCACCAGAAAGTCATTTTTGCTATTATTCAGGACGAGTCCATAAATAATGACCTTTTGAGAGATGTTAACAAGATCAAATCTTTGAGTAAAGCAAAGTCATATACAAGCCATAGAGCTTCTGCATGCATACATTGGAAAAATAAATGATCAGTAGTTTCAATATTATCGCAAAATACACAGTTACTGGTTTCAATTCTAAATTGTTTTCATAACAATTCACTAGATGGATACACTCCATTTAATATTTCTAACTGGATTTCTTTGACTTTGGGAATTATGGGGAATTTTAAATAGGACTATTTAGTTTGTAATTTGAATAGTTCTTTTTTAAATTGTAAAATAAAGTTTCTGTAAAATATTATAGGGTATGAGATGTCATTAAATATATATCTAATAGAACTAATGAAAGAAGACTAAACTAAAAGGAATGTATGTAAGTAAAATTTATTTTACCTTATTTATTTTTTATTTTACTTAATTTATTTTTCACAAACAAAAGCCATTATACAGAATAAACAGGAATGGTGTGAGTAAAATAAAAAATAAAAAAGACAGTCACACATTTAAAAGAAATACAAAAACTCAAAACACACAATAAATTCATAAAATGTACCAATACTCCAGTCCTGCAGGTGGCAGTAACCCATCAACGCCTCGAAGCAACTACAAAAAAAGAAGAAGAAACCCGGAAGTAAGTGAGGCGTCTTGGATTGAAATCTCGAGTAAAAGATTGTAAGTGAATAAATTTTAATTCATTAGTAGCTAATTTAAAGAAACTGATATTGTTGTATAATATCATTAATTATTTTAAACCCCAATCTCACTGCTTGTGCTTGTTAATCCACGAACAAACAGTAACTTGTTGTTTCCAGCGGAGAGGAACATGGACATCCGCTTCACCAGAGGGAAGTCTTTAGTGCTGGAGCGCTCTCTGTCGCGGCCCCGGACGGAGGTGAGCCTGAGCGCCTTCGCGCTGCTCTTCTCGGAGATGGTGCAGTACTGCCAGAGCCGCGTGTACTCGGTGTCCGAGCTGCAGGCGCGCCTGGCGGACATGGGCCGGGGGGTGGGAGCCTCTCTGCTCGACCTGCTGGTGCTGCGGGAGAAGAACGGCAAGAGGGAGACCAAAGTGCTGAACATCCTGCTCTTCATCAAGGCACGGCTTTTTTTATCACACACCACATCACTGCATGTACACTGCTGCACATAAACCTCTATATCACGTCTGTACGAGTCAGGGAAGCTTTATCTCACCCAGTGTAGTGCACTTATCAATTTCAGTGGCTCTCAATATAAACTCCAGAGACCCTCAGGGATACACGCACACAGTGATGTACACACGCACACACAGTGATGTACACACGCACACACAGTGATGTACACACGCACACACAGTGATGTACACACGCACACACAGTGAT
>JAQMYM010000021.1:1618625-1633852 GCA_030014255.1 Parauchenoglanis ngamensis
GCTGTTTGTCTGTGTTGGCCCTGTGGTGGACTGGCGACCTGCCCAGGGTGTACCCCGCCTCTCGCCCGAACATGCTGAGATTGGCTCCAGCTTCCCCGCGACCCAGACTGATAAAGATGGATGGATGGATGAATATTGATGGATGCATCAATATTCGGAAATAAATGGACTCTTTTTCAAGCCATTTTATTGCCACTTTAACACATCAAGATTATCCATTCATGCAGGAAGTGTCTCTTCACTTTAGAGATTATTGACAATTACTGCAGGCTGGGAGTCAAAATTGTAGGCCACACCCAGACAGTACTTAGATCGGTTTGCTCAGCATATTCAGCTGCCATTTTACAATTTCTTTCCATTTTCATTTCAGCGTTGCTGGACCTTACTAATTGATGCTGCTGCTTTTATAAGCAGATCCGGCCCTATACTGAACTAAATATTACTCTAGGGTTACTTGAAGGAACTAGGCCTAGATTTCATCATTTTCCCAGTTTGATCTTGTGTTGGGGATGTCATGTGGGATTGAAGTTGGATAAATACATCAATTAATATTTTACCATTTTATGTTATCTTTTATATCCTAATTAGGTAGGAATTGCTCCATTCCCCAAGATAAGGGAAGCAACAATACTGTAATTGAACAAATTATAGTATCCTTATCAAATCTGGGTCCTCTGTCTATAACCCTGCATTCACACTGCAAGGCAATGCACTCCTGTGCTTGTAGCAGCTGCTACTGTTGTCAATTCTGAGTGTGAAATAATGCAGCAGTCAGCCTATGTCATTGTGGTCATCAATGAGATGAGAGCCAAACCTGTTATTAATCCTAAAGTTCTCCATTGAACTGAAAAGTGCATCTGATCGTGTTTGGGTTCGGCGCTTGGGCACAGACCGTGATCACACTGTGCATGAGCCCAGCTGATCTGCTCCTGCAAGTGCTATGGAGCGATCACTGGTCAATCGAATTGGTCTTTGAGGGTCAAACGCTCCCGGGAGTGATAGTCACATAGTGTGAGTACGCCCTCAGCTTAACATTGTACTCATCATAAACTAACTATCATAGTAATATTTACATTTCTTCATTCAGTAGAAGTGATGGACTGATGTTTGCACAGGAGCCTTATAGTAGGAGCTTGTAGATTCTCCTACAGAGCTGCTACTGCCTTGTACTTGCTGCTTTCTTGTAATCCTTGTGATTGTGTGGAAGTATTTAAATTAACATGTATATGACTGCGTTCTCATTGATATTCATCAGGTCTTCTTAATTGAAAATGTTCAGTCCTGTAATCTTGACATGATGAAGAAGTATACAAAGCCAAAGAACAAACGTGGTCATGTTGCAATTATCTGAGACAGCACTGTGCTTTTATATTCCATCTCTGGAGTTTTCCTTTGCTACCACTGATGTGTCTTTGCTCATCTGACAAACTCCTTTGTTTCTGTATAAAATAAGCTGAATCAGGAAGACACCCATTTTTCTGCTCAGCACTGCCGAGCCCATTCTTCTTTTATCTCCGCATAACCAGCCCTTTACACCCATGGCTCTATTTGTAGGACATGAATGTCATATCTGTGATATTCTGTCTCCCTTCTTTTCACCAGAATACACAGAGAATATTCAGCAGTCGTGCGCTTTGCCTCCACACACACTAAAACACACGAGGGGAATTTGAAGGGTTATTTTCGCTTGTGCTTTTTCAGCATTAAAGATTAAATTGACTCTCGATGCTCTTCCTGTCTTGTCATCCTTGCTGGCACTCTTGTTGGTTCAGAGTCTTTATATAGAGCAGGCCGCCAGTGGAGCGTGGATTAAGGAGATCAACCGCTCATGCCATGCCTGCAGGATCTAGGTTGCGTTTCTCAGCCCTGATGTGAAGCCCAGGCCCTACAGGACCACTTACCAGGCGGACAGCATTAGTCATGTGGTCGGATGGGTCACTGTGGGGCTTGGTGAAAAACAGGGGCTGGCTATGGCAATTTTTAGGGGTGAAATGGTTCATATCAGGTTTGACTGGATTGTTTGCTACTCATGACTGTTTGGGTAGTCAGTGCTGCTTCAGCACCCATCGAGCTTAATTAGAAAGGCATTACAGGGATTAAATGATGAATACAGGTAAGTATATCTGGTTAGCAGTAGGGCAACCACAAAAGAGATGATGAACAGGAATGACCAAGAGCAGTCAACACAGCCACTGATCAGTGAACAGGACAATGTCTAGGGCTTATGTCTTAACTACATACACACATCAAGTCACTTCTGTTGCTTGTATATCATCTGTTGTTGGCGTGTGCTGTCTAAACTTTTTTTTTAATTTTTTTAATTCCAGATGATAAATGGCAGTAGCCAAAATATAAAGCTCACTATATCATTTATATACATCTAAGAGACAACAAAGAACAGCAAAAGGGAACTAATACAAGCTAAAGTTGTGAGTTGAGAGCTGAAGAAACATCAGATGATGTCACATAATAGGATTGATCTGAGAACTCATTTGAGCCAGTCATTTAGATTTGTCACTTTACTTAAGTACAGCATACTTAAGTTGTATAGAATGGAGAACATCTCAGTTCAGATGTCACACTTTTGCTTTGTTGGCTGCCCCTGACCCTGAAATCATGGCTCCTGGTTTGTGTATGTCCATAGAAAATTACTTTGTTGTAGTGTGACTGTAGGATTACTGGGATTAGTGACACACACACTTACTCATATAGAACACACAGAAATGCTTTCTGTTTCCTTGAAATGCTCATATTGGTGATGCATTCTTACTGTTCTCTGGAGTCTTGAATGTACTTTAAGTCGAGTATCTTCTGACTCGCTGTATGTAGGTTACAACTTTGACAGATAATTGGGGACAGCCGTCCTATCTACTCCTTGATCAGAGACCATATTAAAATGTGTCTGGTCCTCATTCATCGGTCTTACTCTGTCACATCTGTGTCATAGTATCTGTGATAGAACTGGGTCAATAAGAACAACAGCATGTATCATATACCCAGAAGACCATAATATAGTTTAGGGGATCTTTACAAATTTTCCATTTACTCTGCTAGTAGTCTTGGCCCAGTTTTCAAAACAGGAACAGGTGGCCTGATCCTATCTCACATTTAGGACCATGCCTTCTTACCCCCTTTCCCACTGCTGTGCTTCCGTGCACTTTCCTGTTGGTTCTCCAGGCCATTGTGAACAATTGGCTCAGGTCAAACAGAGCATCATGATCACAACCACAGCGCTTATTACCCTCACAACGATATTTAACATGTTGATATACTGTTTCGTGTAAACTCTTTTTGTGCAACAAATTGTTTTCTGTTGATGCTTGCTGTTGATAGTACATGCTTTCTTTCTGTCATTACTTCTCCAGGCCTGCCACAGGTACTACAGCTTCTCGCCCAGCTTCTGCTGCACCAAAGTCAGCTGGCCCCGCTACGTCCAAGACGCCAACACTTGCATCAAAGACCACTCCGTCTGCAGCAAAACCAACCACCTCCACTACTAAACCATCACCTGCTAAAACTCCCTCTGCTGGTCGAGCACCAACCACATCCACAAAGAGCCCTACACACATCAAAAAAGGTAGATAAAAAATCAGAAATGATATTTATAAGCATTTTCACTCTTAAAAGAAAGGTTTGCCATTTTTTTCTACATTATGTGGATTTTTATGGATGAGTTTAATTATTTGAGATGTTGGCCTATGTGAGGTGTATTAACTTAAAATGTGACTTGTATTTGGCCCTCCATTTGTGCATACTCTGTAGGCAATGTACATGATACATTTTTTGGAATATTTGAAAAGGTCTTATATTAACTAAAAACAGATGAAAACCACCAGAAATTAGAACTAATTAGCCTTAGGCTCTGTTATTTACATGATGTTTTCTGTTACTGTTTTATACAGTATATAACATGCCTCCATAGCATTCAGATATGAATAGTTTTTTTCTTTGTTCAGTATTAATGTGTGACAGTAACAGACACTGAGAACAATCTTCCCTTTGCTGTATGCTTATTTATTTAGATGCAAGCAAGCCAGCCACCCCAGCAGCCAAAAAGTCAACTGCCTCTCCTCTTACTCGCCCTGCTTCAACTAAGACCAACAAGCCTGACACTGTGAAGGCAGCTACGCCAGCCAAACCAGAGTCTGTCTCCAAGAAACCTACCCCCAGCAAGCCAGCAGTGGAAGCCAAGACAAGTAAGCATAAGGAGAGCAAACCGACTCCATCAAAGGATATCAATGCCACCCTGAAAACATCTAGTGCTAAGAACAGCACAGCCAAGACAGCGAGCCCTAAGAAAGTAGTGGGTAGTAGCACTCCCATGCCAGTTAAGCGTGGCCCTAAAGCGGTGCAGCAAGAGAAGGAGGCCGTAGCTCCTGCTGTTGAGACTGCAATTGAAGCTGTGGCTGTTGCCACTGCTGCCACATCTGCTGGTACATTTATCGCAGTGACAGACAATGAATCTGAAGTCCATTCTGAACTCCCGCCTGAATCCAAGCCTGAAGTTCCACCTGAAGTCAAGCTCGAAGTTCCACCTGAAACCAAAGTTGAAGTTGCACCTGAATCCAAATTCGAAAATGTACCTGAACCCAAGCTTGAAGATACACTTGAACCCAAGCTTGAATATGCACCTGAATCCAAATTCGAAAATGTACCTGAACCCAAGCTTGATGATGCACCTGAACCCAAGGTTGAACATGCACCTGAATCCAAATTCGAAAATGTACCTGAACCCAAGCTTGAAGATGTAAATGAACACTCTTCACCACTCCCATTAGAAACCGACTCTCAACTTGCATCTGAAGCCAAGTCCAGATATTTTCCTGAAACTGTATCTGAACTCCTACCTGAAACCAAGGATGAACTTGGACCTGAACCCAAATCAGACCTGTTGGAAACAGAGTGTGAATTTATACATGAAACTATGTCTGAACTCCTGCTTGGAACCAAGCCTGCACTTGCACCTGAACCCAGATCAGACACCCTGTTGGAAAGTGAGTCTGAATTTAGGCCTGAAACTATGTCTGAACTCCTGCTTGAAATCAAGCCTGTAATAGTACCTGAACTCAAATCAGAACTCCCATTAGAAAATGATCCTGAATACACATCTGAACACCTGCTTGAAACCAAGTATGAATTTGCACCTGAACCCCAATCAGAACCACTGAAAACTGAATCTGAATTTACATCTGAAACAAGGTCTGATTTTCTGCTTGAAACCAAGTCTGAATTTTCCTCAGCCCCTGAACACAAGTCAGAACCCCTGTTGGAAACAGAGTCTGAAATTGCCCCTGAACCCAAGTCTGAAGTTCTGCTAGAAACAGAGTCTGAAATTTCCCATGAACTGGAGTCCCAATTCTTGTTTGAAACTAAACCTGAACCTCTGCCTGAAACAGTCAGAACCCCAGAACCCACAGTTGAATCTTTGATTACTGCTGCAGTTGAGGACATTGCAGCAGACACGGAGGATATTCCATCAGATGCAAAAGAAGAAACACCTGAAGAGGTGGTGCCGCAGCTGGCAGCTCAGTTGAATCTAGTCAGTCTTGAGCACCCAAGTGCTTCTTCTACTCTCGGAACGACAGTCATGTCACCACCATCCTCCCCTACTGCAGAGTCTCCTGCAAATGTGGAACCCCAGATCTCTGCTTCGCTACAACATATGTATGCTGACAATAATCCCTGGGCACAGAATCAGCCCATGTTCTCAAGTGATATTACCACACATAATCTGGAGCAAGAAGAGATCAGGGTTCAAGAGGATCTCCTGACCACCATTAAGTCTTCAGAAGAGACAGTGGATGTAGGGGAATCTTTCAGTCTTGGAGTGGAGCCTGAACTGTTGAGTAGCTCCCATGTGGCGCACTTTAGCAGCGTGTCACCTACTTCTCCTAGTATGGAAAAGGAGGAGGCAGTGGAAAAGGCAGAGGAAGAAATCAATGAGGATGACCATGATGAGGAGGAGGAAGAAGAAGAGGAGGAGCAGCAGGAGAGGGATATTGTAAAGGTTCAAGCAGTGCCTGAAACACAGCAAGTGGATGATTGTAAGTTTGGATTATCAGAATTTGGCAGCTCCAATAGCGGTATAATGCAGTTTGATGACTTTGGCAGCATCATCCAGCAGGGGCAAGTAGAAACAACCTCAGCCTTCCACATGGAGTCACATCACATTGACAAAGATGAAGAGGAATTCTCTTTGAAAAAAGTGGAAACTGAACAGCCATTTATGGGCCCACCTGGGGTCAAATCTTTTTCAGATGAAGAGGAAGAAGAAGAAGAGGAAGAAGAGCATGAAAAGGAGGACATGGACACTGGTCCAGAGCATATTGACAAGGACCATATGGACTTTGGCCATGAGCAGGCTGGTGATCACCACATGGATGTTCTCCTCAGATCTGAAGAAGAGGAGGAGCATGAGGATGAAGATGTTGAGATGGTTAGTGAAAGCCAAATGGAGAGTGGAAGCAAAATTGCTGAAAATGTTGATGAGGATGACTACGAGGAAGGATATCTAGACAATTTGAATCGCACTGTTCCAGCTCCCTCAATACCCATGACTGCAGCCTGGGGCCCATCCAACCCCTTTGCAGACACTTGGGCTCAGCCAACCTCCATCAATGTAACATCCAGTCCCTTAGACGCTAAGGCATCTGATCCTGAGACACCCACAAAGTCTCCTGCTGAAGCCTGGCTGGAGAAGCCTCTAGGACATTTGACCGAACCACACCTTGAGGTCCGTGAAGGGACTGAGAGCTCAGTCCCAGTGGATGGTGCTAACCTGTGTGCACCTGCAATTGGTATGTCTCAGTCAAGCACTCTTAGTGGAACGGCCCTGGCAGCCCACAGCAGCAGTGAAACTAGCACACCTGAAGAGCTGCGGGACTATGACAGCAGCTCAGGTGTGGAGTCACGCTCAGACAAGCAACAGACACCTGTCCCCACTGTGCAGCCTGACCAGGACCTGGACCTCGGGATTCACCTGGAACGTGGCGATGGGGAGGAAGAGGAGGCCGAAACACTCCCAGCAGATGAGGTCCTGGGCGATGCTCCAACTGCACCAGCGTCTGTTCCATCATCCCCTTCTACTTCTGGAGATGAGGCAAGTGATACTGAAGGAGAGATGCAAATCAATGACCCTGATGTTCCAGCTGATGACACTGCAGCCTTAGACAGTCCTACCGCCTCCCAAAACCTCCCTGCCTTGGAGGAAGACGAGGAAGCTACCGACATACAAGCTGGAGAGGAAGACGGTGGGACCCCGCAGTCTGCCAACTCTGTAGCCTCCTACGGCTTTGATTGCTCAGTATCCAACTCTAATGCCCATTCTACTGCTGAGAGCTGTGGTAAGAGCCCTGGGATTTTTTCCCTAGAGAATGAAGATCAGCTTCCAGAAGAGGCTAAGGATCCCTCACTCATTAAAGAGCTGACCTTGCCTGCTGCAGCCGCTCAAGCTGAGGATCTGCTGGGTTGCCCAGTCGACCTGCTTCCGCTCAGCCAGCAAAGGGAGTCACACACCAATCCTGATGACCAATACCTGCTGTCCGGGAAGACCGGAGCCAGCGCTCTAGAGGAGTCTGACCCTGAGTCTCCCATGCACCTGTCTCCCCAGCACGGGGACAGCACCGATGGCCAGCCACCTTACTACTCTACCATATGTGATAACACTGATAGCTTTCTGGCAGGTAACGTATAAAGTCCCCTAATGGAATGCACCTTTTCCCACACCCTTCCCAAAACAAAAAAAACTTCCCTTTTTGTCATTTGTTTTCTTAACAGTCCAGGCGATGGTGTAATGAAATGGGGAAAATTGGACATGTAGGGGATGGACTGTAGGTTTATCAGTGCTGCTTTCTCTTTCTTACTACTATTATAGTCATGGTTATGATTGTATGGCTTAAATTCCTGTATGTACAATAGCTATTTTCATTTTCTATTAGAATGTACTATTGAATAACACTGCATACTACAGCACCCCTGAACTTGGATTGATAGACTGAACTGTTGTGAAGTCCTTTAATGAATAAGGAAAGCAAAAGATAAAACAAACAAGCAAAAAACCCTAAAGAAAAGAAAAAGGATCACATTGGACGGACTCTATCTATGTTTGTATTTATCCTACTGTTTTTACCGAACAAGTGTCAAATGATTTTTTTTATACTTGTTTAATTGTTTATTTTTGTTAAGTTCCCAGTCTTCTCTTGCACTGTAGATGTACCCTTTTTTTTTAAAACTTGTTCCTGTGTCAAGAACTAACTGTTTTAGCACTAACTAAGGATAGATTTTCTTCCGGAGGCGTCGCACTTTGGGGTTTTTTCAGTGTAGGGAGTTGTTGGAATGTTAGATGGCAAGCAATGTTGTTTTTTGTTTTTACATTTTTTTTTCCTAGTATAAAAAAATTCCAGCACATTTTTGTGAAGGATAACTTATAATAAGTCACATACCACAGCTTTTTAAGTACTCAGCAGTGATCTGGTTGTGTTGATTTGCAGTAGATGGACATTTTTACTTTGGCTCAAATATTCAATGTGGTTGGAAAAAAGGCACTCGCGTTTAAAAAAAAAAAAAAAAAAAAAAAAAAGACACTTGAATGTGGGTGGCAAGTATTGGACATTTGGATTGGAAATTGCATGTACAACTAATTGCTTTACTGTAATACTGTTCAAGACATTATGTCAGGATGATCAAAATAATAATAATGGTTCGTTCTAATTAAAAGGTTTTTCAAAATTCCATTAAACATCATTTCAAGGCCATCTGTTCCTGTTTCTTATTTCCCGCATGGTACAAAAGAATTTGTCCTCTGGTTTTAAAGTTTAGGTAGCCATTGAGAACTATTCCCATTGGTGCCTTCCCATGAAGTCTGACTGGGAACAGGAATGGTGTTACCTCCTAATGGAATTTTGATGAAATGACAGCCCTGGTGTCCACACCCATCATCTCCAGCATGCACCCTGATCTAAAATGCTATCCCTCTCTGTTAGCAGAGTCTGCAGTGCCAGACAAATAAACTCTCCATTCTGGTCGTCTTGTCTGTCTACTGATTCTAAAGGAATGTTACATGTACAACTTTGCATAAGGCTACACACAATCCAGCATCTCCCTGAATGAATCGTGTCTCTACCTCTTGGTAGTCATTTGGAGGTCTCTGTCCTCAAACCTCTTTTTTTTGCTTTCCTTCATCCATTTTCTCCATAAGAGCTCTACACACCAGTCTTCTTACTTTGTTGTTTTACCCTCATTCACCACTGCTTTAGTCATTTCACACCCACCCTGTGGTACAAACCCACAGACAAATACAGTGTAAAAAAAAAAGAAAGTTACAGCTTTACCTCTTTTTACAGAAAACTCTGACATATCAAACATTACACACATGTATGTGGAGCATCTGCCATGAATGTGCTGTTACTATATAAACCAAAACTTATTAGTAACAAGCACATTGATATATTCCTATGATTTGCAGTTAAAGAGAATCAATCAACACTGTTGTGTGTATACACATATATACACTGTATACTATATGTATTATTTTTCCTCAGATTAGAATGTTTGTTATTTATATATATATTTTCTGGTAATATTTTTCCAATTAATAATAATAATAATAATAATAATAATAATAATCTCTTCTTACTGAAGTAGCTGTATGAAAGTAAGCACTAGTTTGTCTGCCGAAAAGTGATTCTTTGAAGCAGATCCTTGGAGGGACCTGTATGTTCTCTCAAGGTCAAGGTCTGTAATTTTTTTCTGGAGAAGTCAGTTTTGGCCAGTTGTGATGTTAGTAATTTAGTTTGCTGAGTAAAGCTCCTGATAAAAGGCCTGAGGCTGGCATTTGGAAAGTTTTCTGATCTGATTTTGCTTTCTGTATTGGATTAAATACCTAAAAAGGAAATTAATAGCTATCCACCAGGAGACAGCCCAGCACAGAAACCCAAATGTGATTGGTTAACTGCCTGAAAAACAGGCCATGTATGAAAAAGGGATGGGCCAAAATATTTTAATCCCAGTACTGTAGACATTACACACTGTATAGTTATTTTTGCAACTGACTTTTTATGACATTAGAACAAAGGCATTGGAAAATCCTTTATTGCAATCTATATTTCATTTTTAATGAAGATTTGCTTACAGATACTTGACCAGTAATGGTTTTGTCCTATGGACCTATTTCTTTTTAAATTGTGCAGTGCTGCTTGAACTTATTTCTCTCTCCATGGTACTTTCTGTCTGGTTTTTGTTTTTATTATTATTTCTCATTCTTTTCCTTCTGGTCAACCCCCCTCTCTGTTATTTGCTCCTCTATCAGTAACCAATATTGCAAGTGCTCTTGACTGTTCCACAGGGTACAATAATATTCGGATACCAAGCCATCAGGAAGCAAATTACGACAACCTACTATCACCTTCTCCAGAGGTCAATGGCAATCAGCACCTCAATTTGGTGCAGACTGCACATCGGCACTATAAGCCCCTTATGTCCCATCCTCAGCAGAAGAAACAGCCCACCAGCTGGATGGTAGAACTTGTCAGGGTTCCTGCTGCTTGTCCACCACAAGCCCCACGAGCAGGTCAGCTGAGGCGCCTGGAGCAGCACCAGCTCCACCTTCGCCACATCCTGCAGCGTCAGGAGCAGGAAAGACAACAGCGTCTATGGCTGGAGGAAGAGAGGCAGAGACGGGAGCTCCAGAAGCAGCTTGTGAGGCAACAAACACTGCAGCAGTGGCAGAAGCAAGAAAGGCAGAGGATGGAACGGCAGAAGCAATTGGAAAGGCAACGTCAAGAGCTACTGCAGCTTCAACTTCATCAGGAGAACAGGCAGCGCCGGCAGCTCCTGCAGTGGCAGCTTGAGCTAGAGCAGCGACTTAAAAGGCATCAAAAGGTGCAGTCAACCAAGCGGATTTCCCCCTCACATGGACTCTGCACCATCTATGAAGCCATGGAGACCAGTGAGGAGGAAGATGTTGTTAAGAACAATGCCTTGAGGAGAAAAGAGTTGGGAGGGCAGGAGAAACCAACCAAGCCGCCTCTGCGCCTAACAAATGGAAACTTCCACAAGCCACCTCAGTGTGAGCATGACTGGAATGCCAAGATGGATTTGGTGCAGAAGCTGATCAACCAGGCCTTGCTACTTGAAGGTCAGGATGGCGGTCCTCCCCTGCTTTACCTGCCTGGGCAAGGAGGGGGCACACTCAGCCCTCTGGAGAGTAGCTCCTGGCCCCAGATCCTGCACCAACTTAGCCATGCATCGGCCACCATCACCTCTGTTAGTAGCTACTCCCCCACATGGGGAAACTCACCACAGGGTGACTGGACCATCGTCGAGCTTGAAACGCATCACTGAGAAATTTCCTCAGCCCTTCTAAACTGAGTTAACACCATATCAGTGTTTTTAAGTGTATCTTTGTGCATTGTCTAATGTACTTCTCATACAGTCTCAATATATTGACAATAACGATACTCTGGCAACTCAGGTGTTCCATTTGATTCTATAGCTTACTGATCAGCTCCCATCATTCCTATTTATCAGTGGTAAGGGAACATGACAGGACAACAGCTAAGCTAATATGACTTGAGTGAATTTCTCAGCATTTACATGATTACATGAGTGACTGCAATGCAGGTACAAGTGGATCAGGTACATCAGGTATGAAACCGGATCTCCAGCCAACAGTGCTGCTTTGTTCAGAAATTGATCCTGATGAAGGCTAGAGGCGTATTAAATCACACTGTGCGTGTAAAAATGAGCTCAACTGTCTATATGTACCTAAAATCTGGCATCCCAAAGTATATTCTTAATATTAGATCTGAAATGTTACCAACCCATAAGTTGTGAAAGATTTGAGCTAAGGAAGCGCAAACATCTATATCTCTCAATCGACACCTCCTTACCAAAAAGAATCCAGAATTTCGTCTGTGTATAACGAACCTGTGTAGGGAAATGCACATGGATCTAAAAGACTTTCCTGTATGTGAATAATGTGTCTGGTTGTGTTTCTGCCTCCTCTCAAAAGGCATTTATTTTGACAAATGCAGTATCTTTATAGTTCTTTTTTTTTTTTAATTGTTACACTCGAAGTTGAACTGGATCATTGGTTTGTGTGATCTCTGAGTCTTTTTAGCCTATTGTATTTGGTTTCTGAGAAAAGAGACATGGACACTGAAGGCTTATGAGCACTTCAGACACAACGTCTGCACTAATGACTGTGGGGTGAAGAAAATAAGATGCAATGGATGCACCCTCTTTCTCTTTTAGAAAAGGGGGATTTCTGTTCTATGTCCTTTCCCAACATTCCACAACCATTACCTCATTTCCTGGGTCCCTTTGCCTCAATAGGTTTCCCGGGGTTACCGATGATGTCATGGCAACAGTCTGAAAGACACAAGAGATGGAAACAAAGCCTCAGAAAGAGAGAATGGGCTGCAGACTGGGGGCTGATCCCAAATCAGACCCCACACCCCAAAAGCCCTTCAGTTAGGGCCAAGTAGGCTGGGTAGTTACAGACCAAAGTTACTCATTAGATTACTCCTGGATTTCTCCTGATCTAACTGTTTGGTTTCTTAAGCCTTCTGTGTCTAATTTTGTACTGTTGTAGTAAAACCACCAAACTTGAAGTGCTTTTTTTAAAAAAAAAACATTTGAATGAATCCTAATACATCATTCATAAGTAACTAAATTCTGAGAGAAGTTAAATAATCTTGTGTTGTGTGTTAGGTGTGTTCCTGGCTGTGCTGATGTCATCCAGTTAGCTACATGTTTGCTAACTGTCCCTTGAGGGAAAATCACATCTATTTCACATATGATTATGCGCAGAACATGTGATCACATGAAATGTGTTGGTGAACTTCAACATGCCACTTGTGAATTCAGGTACACTAACATGACATTATGTGAATAACATGAAAAATAAAAGCACATGTCCTACATGTGCCTATTTTATCACTTTATAGCAGCTTGAAGCACTTGAAGCTAATAAGGCAAAAAAAACAAAAACAAAACCTCACATCTGTCGCATACACATATCAAGAAACAATACTGTGCCTGTTTCAGAAACCAAAGCACTAACACTGGACACTCCTTTAATAAATGTTCAATAAACATCTCATAATTCAATAAACATCATAATTACTTTACAGGAATTTCAGTCTGCATCTCTCTCTGTGCTCTCAAAGGTTATTTATTGCAGGAAAAAATCTGTAAATTGATCACACATCTTCTTGTGTAGGATACATTGTTCGGCAACTATATGTTTAATGTACTAAAATGAAGCGGATACATTTAAAGGTTTTGCTCATTTTTTAATGTATGCTACTTTCTTTGTTATGTTGGTCCCTATTCAAGCTGTGCAGCACAAAGACACCAAGCCCTTTTTCAGCATTTGCCCTGTTACAGTCCTGCCACCTACAGGCTGAACAGGGTAATGACATTATATCACTGAGCTCTGGTTTGCAGGTATAGATCCTCTAACGATCAGATTCCTAATCCAGATCCTGGAATATTCCCTGTCCTGTATATTTGAGCGTTGTCCCTATTCTAAGCCTGGTAATTCACTGACTGGTTAAATCTGTGCGTTTAAGCAGGAGATTCTAAAGGACATGGGTTGGGAACCTGTACCCACACTGCATGTACTGCTTTAATAAATCCTTCCCCTCACCATTTCCCCTCAGTTGAATCTCAGTGTAAATGAATGACAGGTAAAACGACTTCATTCTTTTATTCTGCTCCCTTTATACCATGTCATACAGGAGACAAAATTAATATATTCCCAACAATATCACTGCATCTATATCTATAATCAATATAATCATTATACTCACTGCCATTAAACTCATTACATTAAACTGACTGCCAAGGTCAAGTGAGCTGCGACGTCACTTCCTGTGGAAGAAGCTTGACGAAGGTGTGTTAAAAACAACATGGGGGATGCATACTGTAATACAACGGTAGATTATTTAGACTGTTTAGGTAGTAATAGTCCTATACACAAACAACATTTAATTTAACATTTTAATGTTCAAGTAGTGATTACATTTTTTTCAAACAGCATAAATTCTGTGCTGCATAGGATGCTATATAAAAAAAGATTTGTCCAATATTTCTGCAATCTCTTTCTCTCATACAAAGAACTCCTGTAAAGATAAATACGAAAATAATGAAATTAAATCTTTCCACTTAAAAGAAAAATACAATATGCAGTATTCATCCATCCATTATCTATACCACTTATCTGCAGGGAAGCTGCAGCCAATTCGAGCTGTTTTCAAGCAAGAGGTCATGTGGTTACTCTATCACAGGGCTAACACAGAGACAAACAGCCATTCACACTCATATCTACATATATGAGCAATTTACAGTAGCCAGTAGACCTAATATGGGTGTCTTTGGACTGTACCTTTATTATTATCTTTTCTTCAATAGTAGTCACAGGTACAGTTTCTGTGGTTGTATAAGAAATGACCTGGTAAGTTTTTCTGATCATTTTGTTGAATTTGCCACAGTTTTTGTGGAGACTTTGACTGTTACAGTTGCTTCTTTTGAGGGAAGGAACCTTAATTTATTTATTTATTTATTTATTTATTTGGTCAAAAAAGGGTCTCTAATGTAATATGTTGGGTTTTTTCCCTCTGTTGCTGTGGCGAGTCAGCCTTGCTTTTATTCCAGATTCTTCTTTTTTGTGTGTTAACAGGCTACTATAGGAACTGGATGCTGAATATTACACTTTTGCACTTCTATAGTTTAACTATTGATCATTTCCTTAGAAGTAAATCATAGCAATAATAATAATAATAATAATAATAATAATATCATCATGCAGAGTCGTGGCCCTCGTGTTTTCTTCATGCACACATGCGACCTCATTGAGAAGAGAAAGGCAGTCATGTGATTCCTAAATATTCAACATTACTACAAGAGATCATCTGCAAAGCAATAAAGACAACCATTACAGAGTTGACAATGGCAACAGCTCCACTCGTTGTATAGCCTTCTCATTATATGCTTCAATCTTGAAACATAAAATGAGATGCCTGCTCTCCTGTAGCTCACTACTAACCACTAATTTCCTGCTGCTCTGCACCCTCAGCTGCTGCTCCTGCTCTCCAACCAGCAGCAAACAAAACTTCTGATGACCGTCAACGTCACACGGTGGTGCGGTGGTTAGCACTGTCGCCTCACAGTAAGAAGGTCCTGGGTTCGATCCCCGGGTCACCCAGGGTGCCTTTCTGTGTGGA
>JAQMYM010000021.1:1635546-1658710 GCA_030014255.1 Parauchenoglanis ngamensis
AAATAAAACAAAATTTGTATGAAAAATAGGGTGTATAAACCTAGAGTACTGTGCAAAATATATAATCAGACCGCACTGTCGCTCATGAATTAAATCCGTCAAGTGACTCAATCTGAGCCTCACTAGAATCAGTCTGCGCCTGTCTGACTCAGCTGTCCGATTCCAGAAAGTCTACAGTCAACTCTGACTCTGATTCCAATTCCGATTCCTCAGCTCCAAAACCTGAAAACACAGGACAGGGAGGGATATAAAATAAAATAAACAGCTCTTTGTTTTTATACATTAAAGCTCCATTATACAGGGTTCAGTTGATTGCAACTACTTTAATACCCCTCCCTTAAACCTTACCTTACCCCTTCCCGAGCATGTACTAGAGCAAACAGTGACCATCAGGTGCTCTTAGCATACTTCAGAGTACTTACATTCATGCTCCCTTGTTTTTCCGTGCCAAATAATAAATATGATCTTCCACTTTTCAAAATTTGAGTTCTCAAACTTGTTAGCCAGCACCAGCAAACACAGATTCCTCTTCTTTCTTCTTCCTTGTCTTTTTTCTTCTTCTTTGTCGTCCTTCCGGTGCTTCCTTCCGGATTCATGCTGAGAGGCGGACCCGCTCCCTATGTAGATATAAAGGGTTACAAAAACACAACGGTTCATAGTTACAGCTAATTATATACTAATGAAAATGTACTTCTGAATATTATATTCCATTTCTGCTAATAACATCCCCCTGAATCCTACATACTGGACCTTTAATCAATGACAAGGGGTCTTGTTGACTTGATTATTAACTTCATGTGCTTCCGTTTGAATATTTACTATGAATAAACATAGGTTTAGTTAGTAATGTAATTTAGGTTAAGCTATTAAGTCAAACATGTACCTGTCATCTTATTACAGTTTGTAGCCTTAATTGTACTTTAACATCAGTGAGATGTTTTATTGCAAGCCACAGGAAAATGTATTTCTTTCCTAAAATGAATTGCTGGTGTTTGTGGTGTGTAGAGGGAGAAAAGTTGCCTATTTGTCTGAGACAGCAGAGCGCGAGCCTGAATTGAATCATCGTGTTGAATCGACTCCCGTGGATAAGAGTCGACTCTTCATCCATGAAATGTGGGAATCGACTCTTTTTCGGGATCGACTCCGAGCCCTACACATCAGCGCGCGCGGACAGTGTCTACGGTAACTGTGGCGCTCAGGGTTCCGGTAACAGCGGTTTGTGTGAATCCTTTATTCCTCTTTAGGGGAAAAACACAGAATAATACCATAACTAAATATACAAAGGGGTAGGTTTTTTTCATACTATTTAGTATGCTAGTGTTGGTTTCGGATGTAGTCATGGAGACCCTCGAGACCGCGACCGTCGGTGACGTCTGTTTAGATTAGAGAGCGTCCAGGGTTTCTTTTTCATCATTATTATTATTATTATTATTATTATTATTATTATTATTATTATTATTATTATTATTTTGGTGCGTTATTGCTCTTATCTTGTCGAAATGACAACTTTTACACCGTTCCGTAAGCTTCAGTTCATTTTTCAGTATGTTTATCATCGTAACATGATACAGAAGGTAGTGTTTCACCTGGTCAAAGCAGGAAGACTCCATTAGTTACAAAGCAAGTGAAACTGTGCAGCTCAGGACACCTGAGAAGGTTAACGTCATGGACCCAGCTCAGGTAAGCTGCATGGCACATTTAGGACTCCTTTATTCTTATAAAACCCATTCTGTTGTAGCAACTGCAGATGATGTACTGCACATTCTTATATCTTATGCATCAGACAATTAGGCTATAATCTCAGGAATAAAGGCACCAAACTGTGCTTTTTGTATCTTGTTGATAACGCGGTACCTTCAAGAGTACCTTTAGGTTGTATATTAGGACATAATCAGACATCGAGGACCACTGAAAGGTTCACTACATGCACCGTCCTAGTTAACAAACACAGATTAATGCCGGGATCAGAGTACACGATTGTGGTTCAGGAACAAATATGAATGTTGGGAATGACAAATGGACTTTATGTGTGATGAACGATGTGGCATCCGGGATGCCCCAAGACGAAAAGTCTAGCATTTCTTTTTGTATTTTCACACATCTACGATGTTTCTTGAGCGTTTCTTGACGCTCCTCCTCGACGACATGCAAGGAGGTGAACGATGATTGGTCGGGGTCAAGCTTGTAGTGTTGCCAGTCTCCCGACCAAGACAATTTATGTCACAATGATTGCCTGATCTGAAAGACAAAAATATTGTTGCACAAACATGAAGCCCTCAGTGACAAGTAGCTTTATGTCTGAGAGTGTAGAACCTGCCTTTTGATCTTTTCTCAAAGCTACCATGTTTTATTTAAAGCAGAGTATAGTATGACTGAGTATAGAAACTATTACTCACACACACTCACACAGAGCAGGTTTAAATATACAGCACTTTTTTTTTGCTTTAACCTTGACCCGTCGTCCTGTTTTGATATCGTTATGGTTGTGTGCAGGATCTAAATAGCGGCGGTCCGTCAGGTGGACGTGAACCTGTACTTGAAAGACACGTGTTCGGGCGTTCAGTCATTTCTTTCAACAGCGTACCTACATGTATGTCAACCGTCAGTCAGGCTGTGTCTCAAATTACGCTTATGTTATTCCAGACTACATTTAAAGTCACACATCTGACTATTAACAAGCGCTGACACTGCAGAATCTGTCCGTAAATGTAAAATGTGAATGGATTATTACGATAGAAATTGTGAAATGTTAGGACGAGAAAAATGTATCAAAAATTACTCGACACCAACTAACCGTAGGGTAAGAAGGAGTGCAGTATTTCCTTATATGTATTATATATTTATTATCTGTAGCTCGTCTGCTCATTGGCAGTGAGTGGCAGAGATTCATAAGTCAGCCATAAAGATTAGGTGATGTACAGATCTGTGTTTTATCCCCCAGTTGTGGTTCGTCGGATGCATTAAACCTGCTGCGTAAAATCAATTTCCCTACTCCGGATGAAATAAACATCTGATCCGAGGAGAAGAAAAGTGCACACAGTAATGTAAGGAAGGAGGTCCTGGTCCACTGACAAAAATATTGTGACAGTCAGCTCTGGCTGTTTACACCTCTGTGTTTTCCCAGTTACTGAGGGGAAGGTGAAGGTCACAAGAGCAGAGGCATCCAAGGACCGTGTGGTTGTAACGTGACTGCGTCTGATTGCCTGGAGTGTCTCGGCTGAAGTGAGAGAAAGGATGATGTTGTACTAATGATACCCAAAACACATTAGTGCTCTGATAGAAGGATTGTAAAATATCTTGCAATCTAAAGTGCTGGAAAAAAAGGGATAATTACTGAACACGGTACTAACTCACAGACACTCAGCTCCTGAGATTTTATTAAATGTAGGTCGAGTTCACGTACAAATCATATTTACATTGCATTTAGTGATAATACGGCTTAACTGCACTTTATAGCTAACTTGTAACTACGTGTGTCAGTGCTTTTAAATCATCTTCATTGGGCTTACTCTGGCATGAGCATGCGTGGGGAAGCCGAGTGAAATCTAGGACTAGAGATTAATACTTGGATGATGGCACTTGGCACTAGAAAAATGACACGTGGAATGCTGGACACGTTTTGTTCTCTTTAGTAGCTACTCTGGGATTTAAAGCGTTTAAAACAGACAGAACTATGATTTAGTACGGATGCAAATGGTGAGTAAAATGTTCAAGGTAGACTTTTTGGGAGATAAATTTCCATTTAGGGAAAAACGTTCCAGGTTTGGTTTAAAACACGTCCATGTAAATATCAAGGTAATAGAGTGGCCAGAGGTTTATATACAGTCGTCATGGACATGAATGTCATGGCGGTATTGGGCCTTTCAGTGATTTCTTTGAACTGTTCTTTTTCTGGGGAAGAATGATTGCACACCATACATCTTTAATGGAAAAAGAAGGATTTGGTGCAAATTTATTTTGGGGTTTCTGAAACCAACACAGTGTCAAAATTACACATACATTCATCGCACGTCCTTGAGCATCTCTGTAGACCTCACTGCTGCGAGAACCTTCACTGGAAACATTGGGAATTCCTATAATTCCTAGATTCCTTAAATTCATCTGTGAAAGTGTGTTCTGATGCTCTTGAGAGTGTGATGGTGTGTCTGAGTGCTACAGTTGTCTTACTCGAGGGTGGGGCATTCTGGAGTTAAGCTTCATTCCTCAAGCTAACGTTCATCCGTACTACTGATTGCTCTCTCTCTCTCTCTCTCTCTCTCTCTCTCTCTCTCTCTCTCTCTCTCCTGTCTGTTTCTCCCTATCCCTTGTTTTTATGTGTAAAACACACATGGCCTCTGGTCTGCTGCAGAGAAAAGATCAAACACCCTCTCTCTCACTCTCTCTTTTATTTTCCATAATTTTCTCCCTCTCATCCAGTCCCACACTCTCTGTTTTTCCTCCCAGTGCTCATTCATTTTTCATGCCTTTCTCTCTCTCTCTCTCTCTCTCTCTCTCTCTCTCAGAGCTCTGTAAGAAGCCTGTCATTACCCACGCTGCACCTGCTCCATCTCGTGCTCTCTTTCTGCTTTTTACTAAATGACTCCGTATCGATCCGCCGAGTGAAACGTGCACGCCATGTTTTTCTCAGCATGATCCCACCGTCTGCCCCTCAGCTCCAGATTCATTACAAATCCACACGCCTGCTGTCCGAGAGTGCTCAGTCTTTCATTAACACTCACAGCTGTCATCACTGCCAGGGACTAATCAGATTAGTGGCATCCAACATGTTGTCGTGTCCTGGACCACTCTTACCGCCACCACAGGGGGAGTCTTTTGTCTTGCCTGGAACTCGTTCGAAAAAATTGTTTTAGAAACTGTAGGAGGGTCTTGGCTGTTTGGAAGTCCATCAAACAAGGAGGCGGGGGAAGTAAACAGGAAGTATCTATAGGTGAAGCCACATTTTGAACCTTTGAATGTTCGGTGTAGATAGTTACAGTGCAGCCATAGTTACCTTTTCATGCTCAAACCTTAGTGATTAGTTCATGGCTATAAATATGACAGCTGCAAAATTTGTATCATAGTTGTGCTTCACATGAAGCATGGGACTGCGCACGACGTTATTTTAAATCCCACTCAAGTCCACTCCCACCAATCTCGCTGTTCCTGCCCGTAATCTTTTCTAACAAATGTACTTGGTTCTATTTCCCAAAATATAATCAAGTTAATAATTTAAACTGTAACCCCGACCAGGATAAAGCAATTACTGCAGATGAATAAATGAATGCTGTAAACGTGTCACACGTGAAACCTGGACATGCCCATGTTTATGAACATGGCCTTTGTTTATTCCTCAAGCATCATGTCTGACTGCCATCATTAAAGAATTAAACTGCCATCCATCACGTTATGTCCTGATGCTGCTCAGCTAAACACACCCTGCTCTGTTCTGTCGTCTTTAAACTGCGTGTTTAAAGTCGTCAGCCAGGAAATTAAATTGGAAAAACACTCTACATTTCTGACTTCTCAAGCTCTCTCTGGTTAGTCTCTAGTCCAATGTTCTGCCTTCAACTAAATAATTTATATAAAAGCTTGCAATTTGATCAACTGCAACGGAAGATCTTCTACAGGAGCTGAACTACGGACGCTTTCTTTTCATACACTGATCTACTCTGCTGTGGTATCTTTTTCATGTGCTCGGTTCGGTGAAATACATTACCGGGCCCACATCCACACTGCGGTCCTCCAGCTGTTCTGGAATCTGGAAGAACCGAGCAAGTGCATTGGAGGCAATGTCTACTTACTAGGTTTTTTCCAGAGTCCAGGAGAGCTGCTGACCCCTTGTCCCAGAACCTCAACCTTGTTTATCTTGTCACAGTCGAAGCCACCGCTAGGGTCCTGCCTCTTAACATGTCTCTACTGGCCAATGGCTGGCAAATTGGGCATCGTAATCTGATGCATCTCAGTAAATACATGATCCTGCTCTGTCATTTCATCTGGAGCTACAACGTCCGGGCCATGGAGACAACCACCACCCATCTGCTCCCTTTTTACCACCAGCCTTAAATCTCTAGCCTTCATTATTTAGTAACTAAGTGTATCATTTCTTAAATACATTATATTTTTAGACATTATGGTTTAATGCTCTTAAAATAATTTTAATGAGGGTAATGTTGGTCTTAAGGACCGCAGTTAGCCGTGTTAGGGATGAGTCCATGTTTTCAGTTTAATGCTGCAATTTAAGATCAATTGTTTGTAGGACAAGCAGAACATCACTCCTTCCAACATAAAGAGTTAGTTATTCCAAAACTTCACCCTTACCCTAGTGAGTGTAGCCTACGGTGACCACTCTACAACTCGATCAGTCCTGATTCTCCCTGATTGCGTTGTGTTTAGGAAGTCGCAGACAGAGAGATGTCAATCAAGCATACTCATTAGAATATTAAGCCACACCCATCTAGGGTGTTGAGAATGTTTTTTTCCCCCATTCAGACATTGTCTGAGCGATTAGTAGCTTGATATCATACTAAACATGAATATTTCACACATTTTTCCCTGATAGCTGTCATGTAGAGAAGAAGAAACGTGTATCAAGTATCTTCCAGTTAGTGGCCGATGTAATTTACTTATTAACAGTCAGTTAATGATACGGCTCTCTGGATGTATCACAATAAACTGTCACATGCAAGATCATAAGCATTGTCTACTCAGCTAACTGGGTCATGTGACATGACCAGTAAGCAGTGATGTCAGAATTCATCACCCAATCTGTCCAAAGTGACATCAGAGCTTCATCTGATATTCATTCCCTGTTACTGGTTTAATCGACAGCTCCGTGACCGAAATTAGACATGAATTAGACATGAACTTGTTTATTTAGGAGAATAAGTGGTGCATGTCTTTGTGATACTCATTATCTGCTACATCAGATTTGTAACGAAGCAAGAAAATCTTCCAGCGGAGTTAAATCTCCACACCACAGAGTGTTCTGAATCTTACACGCGTCACGTCAGGTCTTTACAATTTGATGAATCCAGAGTTACTGGATTATTAGATGATTTTGATTGGGCCTTAACCTGCGTGCTAACAGAAGGGCGTTCATGTGAGAAGAAAAAGGGAAAGTAATTCATAACCATACGAATACAGGGACTCGGACCCGGGATCCGGGATCCGCGCCTTCCTCTCAGAAGAGCCTTGATTGTTCATGGCAATAGCTTGTATATGTATACAGGGATTACTTCAGTAGATCTGATTGGTATTCTTGTCCTTGGGTGGACCTGATCTTGGATTTCTCAGCCTGATGTACAGATAGAGTGTTACCCAGAGAGGTTTGTGCAGTAGTGTGTTATTGGTCAGTCTGTTATAGTTTACAGGAAATGTGTTTTCTGCTTCACAGCCTAGCTCTTTGATCAGGTTGAATTTTCTTAGGCGTTTTTTTTCCTCCCTTGTGCTAAAAAGACCTTTATCCATGCCAAGACTCAATCCTCAATCTGCCTCAAGAACCCAGCGAGCACTCCAGTGCCTCTCCAATCCAGTGTGTGTGTGTGTGTGTGTGTGTGTGTGTGTGTGTGTGTGTGTGTGTGTGATAATACAAGCTAAGTGCTAGTACTTCTGCATGTTAATGTGCACACATGCTGATGGGCATAGCTCCATAAAAACAAGCACTGATGACTGCACACACAAACACACACACACACACACACTTGAGCTGATAGAACCGTGGATAATCATCATCTCCCTTCATCCTCACACACGCAATCATTTTTAATCTGCTTTCGATGTGCATTAAAATCAGCTGGTTATTTTTATATTTCTGTGACCTCAGCGGCTCGGGGGAGAGAAAGCTCTGGAAGAATTCAGTCATGCCGTCATTACGCTCTCGTAAAATATCAAGAGTTACCTGAAATGCAATGGCAACTTATTTCTAAACAATGTAGACAGAACAAAAACGGCATGTTCCTACAATAGCAAATTACAATAACATAAATAACGAAAGTTACATGAGTCACTAACCTTAGCTTGTGCATGTAGCGTGTAGAGTTACTTGAAGAATCGTTAGGAAAGTTAACTCATTTTTTCCAACAAACCGTAGCGTTTAAATTGAAAATGGATTTGAAGTCCAGTCACTGTTATAGCCAGTCTCGGGGGTGAAGCTTTGGTTTGCAAAACTACAAATTCATTACATTAAGAAAATCTATTCAGTTCAGTATCATTGTTCTGAAGCTAATATACTATATAGCACTATGTACTTACTTGCGTAGTGTGTGTCTTTGGACAGAATGGCGTTCTATCAAAATGAACACAGCTACTTTTGCACTTTTTCAACGTTTGACCGTGATTTTTGCATAACCTGACAGATTTTTTTAAGTGAACACATTTTTCATTTTCCTCACTTGTGTGCATAAATATTTCACGTGATGTTGACGACATGCCCTCCTCCAACTGGCTGAAAATAGGTTGGTTGCCCCTCCCCTTCCTCTACGCTACATCCCGCTACGCCAAGATGGTGACCGCTGAGGCCGAGAAGTGTGCAGCGTTAGACACTCAACATTTTGACCGTTTTTACTACACCATCCAGGCTCTCTTAGTGCACTGCATGTTGCCATGCTTATCAGTATGAACACACTTAAGCACACCACCGACCACGTCTCATTGTGTGTCACAGGGCACTCTAAGGGTGCTTACGCGTGACTAGCGTTGGGGCGTCATCACTACGGTGAAGTAGAAACATACATCTCTGAAAACATACACACACACTATACAAGCCTGACACACACACACACCTCCAGTCTGTCCTTCATTTTGACTTTGATTGGATCTTTAAATTCATATTCATGAAATTTAAATCAAATATATTTCACGCAGGTGTCATCCCTCCCATGTTCCAGTACTTCACACGGCAAATGGGGAAAAATGTGGAAAAACAATGGCAAAGCCTGTGTTAGGAGATTTTGAAGCTAGTCACAGGTAAGCAGCCTAACACACTTGGAGGAAAGTGCTATCCTCCCTCCTCCACGTATATGAGCTATCAGACGCCCGTGATCGCCGTGTCACTCTGATTGACAGGGGAGAGAGAGCATGCTCTTCCCACTCAGAAAGCGTGGACAGTTTTCCTTCCTTGGCTCCCAGCAATGGATGCCTGTCACTTCATCAGGATTCAGACTCGCAATTTTCATTGCTCAATTTTGTTCAATTGTTCAATTGCTCTCTTTCACTGTTTCCATTTATTTACATGCTTGGCTGCTGCGCTGGCTGACGCACAGGATTATGGGATAAGGATAAGAATACCTTACACTGTACACTGCCTTTAAAAATCAGATAGAGGCAGCTTAAATCAGACTCAGTGCAATAAGGAGAGATGCAATGCAAATAATTGTGATCTTTTTCTTTTTCCCATTACAGCAGCAGTCTGTGTGTGTGTGTGTGCGTGTGTGTGTGTTCGGAATGCAGCATCACATCCATAGACTCTTGTAATCCAAACCTGCGGCACTTGAATGTAAAGTGCGTAAAGGTGACGTGAGGAAACACACATCTCTCGCTCTTGCCATGCAGCGTTGAGAACATCATCACCTTCTTCTTCCCACAATGCAATATTAACAAACTTTTCTCTTCACCTGGCCTAGATGAGCTTATCAGACTTCTACAGATTAAATGCTGAGAAGCTGCGATATGAACGGATAATTATTACTGATAATGATCCATGCTGAGGATTAATTTATCATGCAGCGCTAGCCATGAAGGGCTGTGATGATTGAATTAGTGACTTAGAGATTTAGTAAGAAAGTTTAATGGCTGCCTCTGGGCTAGCTCTAAATTTTCATTTTCATGACATGTACTCATGTATCAGGCATTTTCGTCCAGTGTGACTCGCAACTAAGGCAGAATCCAGTCCAGTAGAGTATTACGCTGTTTGGGTGTTTATTTGGTCCACCTCCCCTACAAGTCACTTGGTAGAATTACCTTTGCTCGAACCCCAGCCAGTAATGGAAAGGGATCACCAGATGAAGGCTTCGTTCTTTGAAGATGAAGGATGATTAACATACACTGCACATGATCATACAAAGTGAATGACAAGATAGGAGTGTAGTAAGTGAGGAGTGTCCACCACACACATGCACGCACTACCATGTCAGTGCTGTATTTAGAATAAGCCATCACCTAAATCATGCTTCCTTTACACTGAGGTATTTTCTCACATTGAAAATAGAATAGAAGTATTACTGGACAACTGACAAAGACAGCAGCCAATCACAGGACAACTGGTAAAGACATCGGCTAATCACAGGACAACTGGTAAAGACAACGGCCAATCACAGGACAACTGGTAAAGACATCGGCCAATCACAGGACAACTGGTAAAGACAGCAGCCAATCACAGGACAACTGGTAAAGACAACGGCCAATCACAGGACAACTGGTAAAGACAGCAGCCAATCACAGGACAACTGGCAAAGACAGCAGCCAATCACAGGACAACTGGTAGTCCATTGTGGTCTACAATGATGGAAGAGCTCAGAGAACAATGACATTAAAAAACCTTTTTTAGTGACTTTGTCTTAGCTTGATTCTTAGCTTTATCCAGTTTGTGACTATTGTGTGAGTTGTTTTTTAAAATCTAGGATAAACAGGTTTGGACAAATGATAAATTCATTAGCTAGCCCAGCAAGCCACTAAAAGATTGTGTGTGCCGCCGAGACCTTGTGGCTTAATGGCTGGAAACCTAACTGACGAGGCTAAAAGTGGGAAGCTAATGTAATGGCATGCTAGCAATGAAGTGTAGTAAGTGATCAGCGTTTGCCAACATCACACACACACTACCAAAGTTCCACAAGAAAACTATTGAGTGTATTAATAGTGTATTACTAAGGCAGTGCTGGTTTTAAAGTCCCTGCACATCAGCTCACTCCACTTAACTGTAGCGCCGCAGAAGAAAACAGAGTAAAGAAGATGGAGCATATAATGAGTGATACTGAAACTGAAGGCAGATGTGAGTGTGGTGCACAACAGATGTTTGGAGAGATGTTTGAAGAGTGGAGGCACAGAAGGAAAAAATAGACAGAAACAACAGCAGCAGTGATTGCTAGCGTGATCCTTGGTGCCATTGTTGCTTTTTGATCAGGTATACAGAGAGAGAGATGCCATGTGAAAGGGTGTGTGTGAGAGAGAGAGAGAGAGAGAGAGAGAGAGCAGACGTGTGTATTGTGTTTTCTTATCCTATCTGAATGAGACAATCTGGAGCTATTTATAACTGCAACTCAACCTGCAGACATTAAAACACACACACACACACACACACACACACACGCACGCACACACACACACACACACACACGCAGACTTCACCTTTCACTCAGTGCATGCACACACACATGCACACACACACACACATTTCCATTGACTTGTGTATTACTGCAGGTAATAATAATGCTAAGCCCATAATCGTTAACCCAAGAAAAGGTTATGAAAAGAAAAAGTTTGTTTTTTTATTAAAAGAAAAGAACTGAAGTGAAACGTAATTACAAGTGAGTGAAACACATGACGACTAAACCGTCATGAACTGCTACCAGCACTGGGTCGTTCTCATTAGGCCTTCTCTCAAGTTGCCAACAGGAAGTGATGCGGTACTGATGCGGTTAGTAAGAGCTCTGGCTTCTGAAATCACCCTATCCTTGCACTTACTTAGGTGTGTGTTTGTGTGTGTGTGTGTGTGCGTGTGTGTGTGTGTGTAGTCAGACAGACATGCAAGCTGGCAAAGACCTTCCTCTAGTTCACATACAAGCAGGAAACTGGGGCGGTGACAAGTATCTCTCTCTCCTTCTTTGTGTGTCTGTATTTCAGTTTTGCTAGCTTGTGGCGGAAGTGAGAGTAGATTCAGACGAGAGTGTGAGAGAGTGAAAGAGTGAAGAAAAGGGTTTGTTGAGTCTATAAGTTTAGAGGAGAGTTACAGTCCAGGAGGGTGACGGTGATTTAGGTTAGGAGCAGGCGGAGGTGATGGCCAGTGAAGGAGCGCTGAGTGAGAGTTTGGAGGAGCATGGAGGAGACGCCTCCTTCCTCTCTGACGCCGCTGAGCCCGAGACTCTGGTAAGGACTCACTGATCGGAAGAAAATCTTTCTCTCTCTCTCTCTTTCTCTCTCTCTCTCTCTCTCTCTCTCTATCTATCAATCTTATACGATATGATGATATGCTCTGATATCGTGATTAGTTACATCATCAATACTTTTATAACACTGATGCTATTCATCAGATACATATTTTAGCACTAGTTCATTTCCCTTCCTTTCCCTACATTATTAACTTATTGTTGTGCCATCGAAAGAATAAGATTTTCACTATATATATGTTTTTTTTAATGGTGCAATTTCTATTTGGTAAAATATCATGACACATGCTGTGCATCATAAAATCAGACATTTTTAGGCTACATATTTTTAGGCACCCAATCATGTTCAGGCTGTGTTTAAAGTCAGGTGGGTTTAGTGACGTTACAGTGGTCTGTGTGTGGAACCGTGCGTGTTCCACGGCTCTTCCTCATTCCGCCTGTGTGGGCGTGTTCCCGTCCTCATCTGTGTTCTGCTAACGCGCTGCACTTTGACGCTTTGACCTGGATCAGCGCAGATGCCATGTGATCTTAAGAAAGCTCCAGTAAAGCACAAAAAGCCATGGGCTGGCACTTTGAAGTCAATGGAAATGGAAATGAAGGCGATTACAGGAAAATAATCAACTATATGGTGGTGTGACAAAGCTGTTACTGGTTCCACCCAGAAGTTGATTATTTTCCTGTAACAGCATGTCCCTGAGTGTTTTATTCCTCCCATGACATAGCCAATTTTTATTTATTATCGAATACTGGATACTTTTTATCCATTTATAGTTGCATTGAATGTCCTTGGTAACAAATTCCTGGTATCAGTTAAATTGTAGTGCTCGTTCCCTTAAGTTAACCCTGGAGACTCCTTCAGTAGATGCTAAATTGTTGTCTCATCACATATCTATGATTACATGCAGTTTTTATACTAGTTATGTTGAGGATCCACTGTACAAGTCACTGAGAATGAGCTGTTACTATAGAAACCATAACATATTACAAGGATTCGTAGCCAGGGGGTTAATGATGGCTTTGCAGGGGCTCATGGGACAGTGATGGGAATGCTACTGACTTGATGTTAAGTTACATTCACAAGTAAGTGCACTTAAAATGGACAGACTGTAAAAGAAACGTCCAAGCACAAATCAGACAACAAAAGTTAAGAAGTGTGAAGTATTCAGCGAGGAATAGTTAATATTTGGGTTGACGTGCACGGACATTGACAAGGCCAAACCCTTTTCCAAGCGTGTGATATGTAAGAATCAGCTTTCTGGTGGAAGAACGAAGCCAACTATTTTGAAAGATTGGGAGAAAGCATGAAAACCTGGCCATTAAACAGAACAAGGTGAGGTTGTGTAGATTAAAGCAGCAACAGAAGCTGTAACTGAGTAAAACAGACCTTTTCAACAAGCACAAGATTCGCTTCATGTTTAACATCTTCACTGGTACTGAAGCAAATCATTTAGATAAATGAGCTTCAGCTGAAAAGTTCCTGAATGGATTAATTGTACACGTTTAGTGATTCATGTAGAAAAACCTGTGACTGAGGAATTTGTAAAAGCTTCTAGTGTGTGTCTTCAAATCCGTCGCTGATCTCTTGCACTAAACAGAAATGATGGCTCAGTATGTGGTACCTCACATCGCAGAACTCCATCACAGAACTCAACGCAGCAGGTTTTAAACACAGCATTTTAGTTTTGAGATGTTTCACTTTTCTTATATTGAATATTTTCTACATCCGCGCTACACTACAACATGCAAAGTGTGCCATGTGATTTTTTCCCGCTACCTCTCAGTAAGGGCTTGTTTTTTCCCCAGACAGCATTTTCTATGAGTGTGTGTGTGTGTGTGTGTATGTTTGCCTCATTTTTTGACCTCGTTGTCTTGAAGATTTTCCCATTCTCTGCATTGCTGTGATTGCCCTGGTTTTTTACCTTTGCGTATACTGGCATGACTCATTCTTGACTCTGAGTTTTAGGTGCTTTCTCTAAAACACTGCATCGTTTACAAGCACCATTTAGAAATCATGGTTGAGGTCTGGGAGGACTAAACACATCTTTATATATCCCTTGCTTGCAATGATGGCATCAAGCCGGTGACGTCATCAAACTGCTCCATTCCTGTTTTGTGATGCTTTTCCAGGCTTCTACTGGAGCTTCTTTCAGTGGTTGCTTGTTTTGTCGGGTTTCTCCTTTCAGTCTCGTCTTCAGAAGGTGAAATGCTGCTCAGTTGGGTTAAAGTCTGGTGATTGACTTGGCCAATCTAAAACCTTCCACTTTTCCCCATGATGAAGTCCTTTGTTGTGTTGCTAGCATGGAGTTGCTTCATGATGAAGTTCCTCCCAATTCGATTGGATGCATTTCTTTGTAAACTGGCAGACAGAATGTTTCTGTAGATTTTGTAATTCAATCTGCTGCTAACGTCATGATTATTGAACCCGTTCCAGAAGCAGCCGTGCAAGCCCAAGCCGTGACACTTCGTCCACTGGGCTTGACCAATGAGTAATTCTAATAAATTGTGTTTGAACACTTTTTTTTAGAAATAGTGCTGGCCAGAGTGTGTTTAATATCAGCTAACATCATTGACTAGCCTAGCTTGCGTTGTAGCTTAGCTTTATAGTTATCAGTAATGCAGGTGAAGTAACGATTGCTGGAACTCTGGGCATGATGAGGTTGTTTTGCTTCGCTGTAGCCTTTGAGGCAGAAGATTGTCAGCTGCTTCTGCACCAACAGTTAAAGTGGGACGTCACATCATATACTTCTAAACGTCCCAAACACACACACTATGATTTCTGATAGTCACGATGGACTATTGGGAAAAAAATGATTTGTCATTCATCTTCATCATGTTGACTAATCGTTATTTCACCGTCACTTTGTGATCCACGTTTGTTTTTCTTGCTTGCTCCCTAACTCGCCATCTGATTGTCAGGAGGTTAAAAAAGCATTTGATGTCATTTTACACTTTTCTGAAGTTCCTCTGCGACCAAAAAAATGCAGATAGCAGAACTTAAAAAAAGTGGCCACTTCCCGTAGGATTGCATGAAAAAAACTGGGTTCTGGTGGCTGAGAAAAAAATGGCAAGTATGGAAGCAGCCTTAAATGCAAGGGAACAGGTTACTGAAAATAGATTCCTCTTTAGTTAGTTACTGGCTTACGTTCATACATTACTGGCTTGCCGAGTGTAAATACTCTATAGATGTAATGTTTTAAAGTGAAACATTATACACACACAAAATGTGTAAAAGTGTGCTTGTGTGTGTGTGTGTGTGTGTGTGTGTGTGTGTGTGCCTCAGTTTCAACAGTTATGTTCTCAGTTTAGAAGTTCATTCTTCTAACCCCTGTGCTGTGTCATCATCCATCGTGCACTTACGCTCTGTTAAAGGGGAAGTCACATTTAAAGGCACAGTTTACTCAAATTACTCATCCGACCATAAATAACCACATTCATGCCTCTGTGTCTCTGTCAAGGATGATTAAAATCTTAACAAAAGCTGAAGCTGGAAATCATGTTCTGTATCACTGAAGTCTGTTTGCATTAGCAATTATGCTTGTAGACGCAGCCATTTTCTGTAGGACTTCCTCCAACTGTGCAGAACGCTCAGGAGGTCTTCTGTGACCTATTAGCTTCACCACACACACACACACACACACACACATTCTCAGCACTCACCTGAGAGGCTCGTAATAAAGAGTTTTGATGTTGTTAGCATCACAATCTCATGATTGTTAATACACAGGTCCATGGATGAAGCCAGTCACCAATGATTTTTTTATTTTTATGTTTTTTCCTTCGCATGACTAGTTTTAAATAAGTGGTTTGTAATTTGTAGAGGCTTTAGAATGGATTAACATGTCTTCCTCTTTCCACCGAGCCATTTCCACCTGTTTATTAACCTCACTAGTGAAATCGTGTCTGCCTTGCGAGTTTACAGAAATCACGTTACTGCTGGAGGCAGAGAATGGAAATAAAAATCTAGCAACCAGCTTCTGTATTATAGCAATAAGTCAGGATGAGCAGATTTTGTCACTGGGCTATTAGTTTTTTATTTGAACAAGTACTGGAAAAGACAAAAAAAAACTTCTTATTGACAATTACAAAACAAAGGTTTTCATTTGGAGGCTCTCGAGTGGTGCAACAGGAAAGTGTTTTCCACCTTATCATGCAAAAAATGCGAATTTGGAACAAGAAAGCAAACTTGGCTGTGCTTTCGGGGTGGGAGGAGCAAGCTCTCTCTCCTCTGTCAGTCCGAATGATATTAGCCAACAGTGGGCGTGAACTCCTGTATGTGGAAGAGGGTAGATAGCGCTTTCCTCCAGTGCTGGAGCAGCACTTTGAAAAGACGTGATCGGCTGGCTTCACATGTCTTGGAGTAAGCATGTGCTGTCTGTCGTATGATCAGGGAGAAATCACCACAGCTCCTAGCTGAAACAGTTCACAGAAACTTCCTAGCTTGTCAAGGGGTGCAAACAGGGCAGGATAATAATCATACACACACTTGTGACACAGTCTGACAGTCTAACTCACCATACGGTGTTACATTATGTTAGAGACCAAAGCCTAGTCAGTTACGTTTCCAGGCAACCAAAACATGGACCTCGCTAATAAATGGCTCCATGACTCTACAATCATGATATTATTGCTATATTAAATCATTAATTGTTGCACTACACAAGCAGGCTGTAATATCATTCTGTTGTGTGTGTTCTGAACTAGATTGTGCAGAAGCGTGTCTGGATTTCATGTGACTGGTCTTGGAGAAATGGGAAGTTTCTAGTGACGTGTAATCTGATCAAAATCTCCCTGACGTGGCTATTTTACACAGAGGGCTAGTCTGGTTTACAATGATCTAGAGTCCTAGTGCTGTCACTTTGTGCTTAGTAATCTGTTGTGTGACGTCTGAGTGGTTGTGAAGGTAAGCGCTGTGGATGTGTCCCAGATGGACTGAATCGGCTTCTGCTGTGTAATCAGCTCTGCCCTTCACTGACTTCTGCTTCACAAACCCTCTGTGAGCTTCTAATGAAGTTCAGTGACAAACTAACTGCTTGCTTTGGAGCACAGAGTATTATGCAGAGTTCAGTTGAGTATTTGCAAGATAATGGTGCCATCATTTGTGTGTGTGTGTGTGTGTGTGTGTGATGTCCACGTTCATCCATATCAGATCCACCAATCAGCGAGTGTTGAATCAGTTTCTGATTCTGATCTAATTTAATGCCTCTGTCATCATGTTCGCATCGATCTGAGTCAGAACTCTGTCTTGCGTTGCAGGATGCAGAAATGTGACCCTGTGTAAGTGAGTAATCTCGCTCCGCTGGATGCAGCGTCGAGTCTCAAACCCGTGAGCCTATGTCTGCTAAGGCTGTAGTAATGATGATCAAATGGGCGTGTCAGCACAACGTTCACATGGTCATTACACCAAATGTTCCATGTGCACTTCCTGTCTTTATCATATCTTTATTATAAGCACTACATTTACATGTTATTGCACTGCTTATACTTGGTGGTTTGGTTTCACTTTGGTTTCGGTGAAAGGTGATAGAAAAGTGCAAGAACTTCCTGGTGTCTCTATGCACAAGAAAAAGCACACAGTGTGACACAGTTATAATGACATGTTTACCAGTGATTATTTAGCTTCTAAGGCAGCGCGTGAGAGTTTAAATTAAATCGGTGTGATCTCAAAGTGCAGAGAGCTTTAATTTGAGGATATTTACACCCATTTTGGATGAGTGGTGGAAGTAATTAACTAAGTTGTAGTAATATATTAAGTTTTTATATGTGTTCCTCCTGATCTTAAGCGACCAGAAGTATGAGGTGGTACGCTTCAGATCATGAGCACTTCCTTCCCTTCTCCTCACGCTTCTCTTCCTATCATTCTGGAGCAAGCTGATCTTTGTCTCATCTGTCCATAGGATGTTGTTCCAGGACTGTACATGTGTTTTTTTTAAGACGTTTTTGGTAAACTCTAATGTCTTCCTGTTTTTGAGGCTTATCAGTGGTTTAGATCTTGCGGTAAATCCTCTGTATTTACACTGGTGAAGTCTGCTCTTGATTGTCGAATTTGACACCTATGTCTGTCGTGAAGGCATTTTTCTTCGCCAGGGAAAAGATCCATTCAACCTGGATGTAAATATTCTCAGATTAAAGATGAAAGTTTGAACTTTGAGCTCAAATGCATTATTTAATGTCAATTCCAATATTTTTCATAGTAGACAGCGAAAATGACAACACATTTCCCAGCATCTAAATATTCATGAACCTGATTGTTTGCAGTTTACCTCCTGGGTTTGTTCCCTCACCAGCCTCTCTTTTTCTCATTTGAATAAAACAGCTTGTCACTTTATAGTGAAATCGGAAACGCTTTCCCGTGTCAGGGTACTTACTGACTTACAAAACCCTGGCACTGGAGGCTCCTTGCATACATGTTGTGTAAATGTCTCCTTATAGAAAGCTTCAGCAAGTTTTGCTCTGTTACTGTGGAGCGTCCGCCATGCACGTCAGCGTGAACGTACTCAAATGTGTGCGTTAATATAAAATTGCGAATTATGTTACGGCCAGAACTACAGTCAGAGCTGCTGTTATAGAAAATTAATCTGCACCTTCTGATTGTGGTATAAGGGGAATTAGGGCAGGGCAGATAGCTGCAGGTACATCTCAGTTTATCACCATTTCTCTCTCTCTCTTTCTTTCTCTCTCTCTCAGGTGTATTTACACTAATGTCTATTTTGCTGTAATGCACTCAGGCTGTGTATTTCTTCTCTCTATAGTCATGCACTATGGCCTAAAGGGTATAAAATCAATGTTAACTTCTCCAGTTAGTGCTCAGTTGCAGACTCAGGTCTTTGGCTTCACTGTTGTGGGTTTGTGCTATATATTTAATGCATTCTTTCACCTGAACTCTCACAGCATTTCACACTCTAGCTACTACAGGAGGCATTTTACTGACTGATTTTAGGTATCCAAAATAGTGGACACCTAAATCACAGACCAACGTTCAGTTTGTGGAGGAGCTCCACTGGCATGTGCTGGCAGCTAAAGGATTATCTAGGTGTAGTTCACGAAGACATTTATTAGCAAGTTTAGAACTTCTTGAACGAGTATAATTTTTTCACTCATGGTTTTTGTGCTTTACAAAAAGAAGCCATATCAGACTGTAAGATGACAGGGGTTCCCTGAGTTATTGGGGCGGAGCTTATGTTAACTTTTCTCAGCCAGTCATAAATTTGACCACTTGACATAAACATACACTGTTTATCTGTCTGTCTGTCTAAATACCTGTCTGTCTATCCATCCATTGTACCTGTCTACAGGATCAGGGAGTGGTCTATATTGGTCCAGTGTCTCTGTTGATTTCATCTCTCTCTCTCTCTCTTTTAGGTAGACCCGGGCGGTTCTGTGCTAGAGCAACTGGGTTTGGACCCGAACTCGGATTTCTCAGACTCAGGCGTGCAGCAGCGTCTGGAAGAGCAGCGCGAGAGAATCCGCAGAGAGATCCGCAAAGAGCTGAAGATCAAAGAGGGAGCTGAGAACCTACGGCGTGCCATCAGCGACAAACGCAACGCGCACCAGGTGGAGAACCAGTTGCGCTCCTCCAAACGCAAACTGGACGCACTACACACACAGCTGCAAGAGCTCGATGCACACATTATGGTGAAGGGACATGACGACAGCAAGGGTGAGGATGTGAATTGCACATGCACAATACAACATGTCATTCATCACTATCAGAGCCTCATACGGTGTGTTTGACCCCCAGATGACCTTCCGCACCCGGGGCCAATTGGCAGATCGTCAGCCAATCAGGAGCGCATCATGGCTCTGGAAAGGCAGCTCAACATCGAGCTGAAGGTCAAACAGGGAGCAGAGAACATGATCCCCATCTATGCTAATGGAGCCACTAAGGTAACACACACACGCACACACACCCATCATAAATCCCATCTACGCCAATAGTACCAAACATATAGACACACCATATTCTGGTCCTTATCAGAGCTTGGGACGACCAACATGAACAACAAGCTCACACTCAAGTACACTCAAGTTCCACTCCAACATTAACACACTATGTGTTCATGGAGCTGCTTTGTGCACAGGGGCATTGTCACGCTGGAACAGGTTTCTTAGTTCCATCGAAGGGAAATTGTAATGTTACTGCATACAAAGACATTCTAAACAATTGTGTGCTTCCAACTTTGCGGAAACAATTTAGGGAAGAAACAAATATGGGTGTGATGGTCAGGTGTGTATATACTTTTCTACATAAAGGTTGTGTTCACAGTGCACCACTTCTCTAATAGAGTGTGTTTGCAAATCACACCAATACAAGCCTGGTGGAAAGTGTAAGCTTTTACTAGTTAAACCTTGGTTTCCTGTTTACACGTGAGTGAGGTTTTTTCAACGTGTGCCTGTTTGGGTGGATTATCCAAGTTTATAGTTGCTTGAGTTGTGAGTCTGGGATTTCTCCCAATGAAACGTAAACTGCATTTAAACTTAATCTTTAAATATGTAAATACCATGAACATTTGAATAGTGTTAAGCTCTCACAAATACTGTCATGTGGAAGCCTGAGGTTTATAATCCCTGGTAGTAACAACTTTATAATCCACTCTGACTGAGCTGGCTGACTAACACAACAGTCTCGAAATATTCCCAGCATGACTGCAGCCCTGTTTGATGTAAAACACAATGGAAACCTGCTCACTGTAGCACACAGATCTGGCTTGTCTATTGCGTGGTGTGTTGTGGTGACTCTGATGTAACTCTGTGTAATTGTGCTAATGGAGTGGAGGAGCTCTGGTTCCAAGTCCTGTGCTCTCTCTGCTGGAGCACTTTCCCAAAATCACACCACCACACAGTTCTGCTCTTTGTGTCCAATCACAAATCCAGGCAGCTGGACTTCCTGTTTTATAGCATCGTTATCTGTCGATCAATGTTTATATGCGCTGCTGACTCCGCACAGGCGTTGTGGAGCTGCTGTATGAGTGCAGTAACGGTGTGTGTAAAATCAGTCTCAAAGAGCAGTTTCTGTGTCTCGCACCAGCTCTTCCTTCCTGTCACATGCTGCTTTGTGTGTGTGTGTGTGTGTTTACGTGTGTGTGTGTGTGTGTGTGTGTGTGTGTGTGTGTGTGTGTGTGTGTGTGTGTGTATGTGTACGTGTGCATGTTTGCTAAAACCTTCAAAACTGTACTGCTATTCCTGCTCCAGCACACAAGATTAACCTCATGGAGGACATGATAAGGAGCTGATGATGTGAGACCACCTCCTTATCATGTCCATCATGTCAGTGCAGGAGTGTGACCTGCTCTCTGTACGGTGTCTCTCTCAGGACAAAAAGCTGCTTCTGGCCACACAGCAGATGCTACAGGACAGCAAGACTAAGATCGACATCATCCGCATGCAGATCCGCAAAGCCAAACAGGCCACGGAGCACACGGGCGACCCTCAGGGTAGATATCTACCGCACCTGTCTCACCACCTCTTTGCTCCCGCACCTGTCTCACCACCTCTACACTCCTGTACCTGTCTCACCACCTCTACACTCCCGCACCTGTCTCACGACCTCTACACTCCCACACCTGTCTCACCACCTCTACATTCCCATACCTGTCTCACCACCTCTACACTCCCACACCTGTCTCACCACCTCTACACTCCCACACCTGTCTCACCACCTCTACACTCCCATACCTGTCTCACCACCTCTACACCCCCGCACCTCTCACCACCTCTACACCCCCGCAGCTGTCTCACCACCTTTACACTCCCGCACCGGTCTCACCACCTCTACACTTCTGCACCTGTCTCACCACCTCTACACTCCCGCACCTGTCTCACCACCTCTACACCCCTGCTCTACACCCCTGCACCTGTCTCACCACCTCTACACTCCTGCACCTGTCTCACCACCTCTACACTCCTGCACCGGTCTCACCACCTCTACACCCCTGCACCTGTCTCACCACCTCTACACTCCCGCACCTGTCTCTCCACCTCTACACTCCTGCACCTGTCTCACCACCTCTACACACACACATTAAAAACAGGCTAATGGTTGCAGTGTGATTCTAACATGATGAACATAGTGTTATTACATTAACTTTTACTAATGATGAATTTACTGAAGAGGTCTACTGATCCACATTTTACGTTAGGACCAAATCTGTGTAGCACAAATACAATGAATAATAAAACAACTAGAGAGAAAATGGAGAGAGGAAAGGGGACACCCCCACACACACACACACACACACACACACAGACACACACACACACACACACACACACACACAGAGTTAGATTGAAGAGTGACACTTTAATGGACTTTAATGGGCTTTCTCTGCTCACTGCCTGGTAAAAAAATATATACCTGGAGTGGAGCGTCAGTATGTTCAGGTTGGGTAGATCCACATCGCCACCTGCAGGAGAAATACAACCACCTCCATACACACAGTGACTCTTTAAATTCCTGATCATTAAAGGCAGTATGAGGTCAGGTTATGTTCCACAGTGCTGCTGTTATCTCTCCTAACTGCTATCCTTTCAGAAATATCTGAAGAATGCAGCATCCTCCCTTTTTGTGAACTCTATCTCATACTCTGGATGTATGTGTGTGTGTGTGTGTGTGTGTGTGTGTGTGTGTAGGTAAGCCAGATCTGTGTGGTGTGGAGTTGAGGATTGAGGAGTTGTGGCATCATTACCGTGTGGAGCATGCCATGGCTGAAGGAGCCAAGAACATGCTGAGACTGCTGGGAGCAGGAAAAGCTCAGGACAAGAAAGCTATCACAGAGGTAAGAACACACACACACACACACACACACACGCTCTCACTCACACAGACACACACACACATAATGCTAAGCTGCCAGTTTGCTAGTTATAACTGCATTAGCCATTTAATAAGGTATTACAGTTTTTTACAGACGCTAGGACACATTTCTCAATACTTAGGTCACTTTTGCAAAACTCTTCACACAGTGAGCACAACAGAAGTCTATGTGGGCTAAACTGAGGATCAATTATCATTGTTTTGGCACAAAATGCATTCAATGACTACATCTCTCAAATTTCATGAATTCTTTTCTCACTCAGACACAACAACTGCC
>JAQMYM010000021.1:1664004-1676251 GCA_030014255.1 Parauchenoglanis ngamensis
TGTGTGAATGTGTACTTGTTCAGCCATGTTTGTTAATGTGTGTGTGTGTGTGTGTGTGTGTGTGTGTGTGTGTAGGCCAAGCAGTGGGCCGCTCTGTCTGCAGGACTTTCGACTCATTGCCGTGTTGGGAAGAGGGCATTTTGGCAAGGTACACACCATACACACCCAGTCACTTCACACACACACACACACACACACACACACACACAAACATGTCTGCATTAACACAAGCACACATATTCGTCATGCACACACTGCGTGTGTTTCAGGTGTTACTGTCCGAGCACAAGAACTCCAAGACGCTGTACGCCATCAAAGCCCTGAAGAAGGGAGACATTATCGCCCGAGACGAGGTGGAGAGGTACAGCTAACTCTGCTGCTTTACCCATGATGCACTGCTCTGACTCAACTTTACACTTTTACACAATAACAAATGTCTACCACACTGCTCGCTCTCGTTCTCTCTCTCACTCTCTCTCTCTCTCTCTCTCTCGCTCGCTCTCTCAGCCTGCTGTGTGAGAAGCGGATCTTTGAGACGGTGACCGGCTCACACCACCCGTTCCTGGTGAACCTGTTTGCGTGTTTCCAGACGCCGGAGCACGTGTGTTTCATCATGGAGTACACAGCCGGAGGAGACCTCATGATGCACATTCACGCTGACGTCTTCCCCGAGCCACGCTCCGTGTGAGTGTGTGTGTGTGTTTGTGTGTGTGTGTGTGTACAACCAAGTCCATAAATATTTGCACATTCACAAAGTTTTATCTGTCAGTTAAGTTTTCAAGCTGTTTTTAGCTGTCTAGCACAGTTTAAATGCATCTGAGTTCAGAGTGCGGACTTTCAGCTTTAATATGAAGGTATTTACGTCTGTATCGGGTGAACAGTATAGGAATTACCGCACTTCTATATGTTCTGGTATTGACATCACCAAACACTGGGTTTCTTCACTGTCGATGTTCTGCCAGGTCTTTACTGCAGCCGTCTTCACTTCCTGCTTGTTCTCGAGGTGAAAGTGAAATGCAGCTCAGGTGATTTACTTGGGTGAGGACACTGTAGGACATTCCACTTCTTTGCTTTGAAGAAGTCTTGAGGTGCTTTTGATTGGGTCATCATCCATCTGCAGAGTGAAACTCCATCCGTTGAGTTTTGAAGCATTGGGCTTCAGATGAGGTGGTACGCTTCAGGTCACGAGCAGTTCCTTTCCTTCTCCATACTCTTCTCTTCCCATCATTCTGCTACAAGCTGATCTTTGTGTCATCTGTCCGCAGGATGTTGTTTCAGAACTGTACAGTTTTTTTAGATGTTATTGGTGAACACTAATCTGTTCTTCCTGATTTTGAGCCTTATGAACTCTTCTCTTGATTGTTGACTTTGACACAGAGATGAATACCTCCTGGAGAGTGTTCTCCGTCTGGCCGACTGTTCTGAAGAGGTTTTTCTTTACCAGGGAAAGAATTCTTATGTCACAATGGTGCAGAGAGAGAGACAGGTTTGGACGCAATAGGCGGGTAAAAGTCTTTGGTGGATAAAAGAGGTCAGGCGATCAGCGCACAGGGAAATCGTGAGACAGTAAACTTTAGCAGGAGTCAAAAAAGCAGAAGGCATAACTTCTATAAAAGGCTTGGAAATGTCAGAGAACTGAGCGGCTGCTTCGCGATGGTAAGCGTGAGTCAGGGCCCTTATATCCTGCTGGTGATTGGCTTGTGAAAGAGAAACGCCTTTGATTGAATAGTGCTCAGGTGAGCTGAGATGCTGGTGCAGTCGTGATCTGTAGTTCATGTCGGCCCTTTTTGTGTGCTGAGAGGGATGATGGGACGTGAAGTTCATGTGTTATTCGGATGCAACTACGGCATCTTGTCATCCGCCACCGTAGTTTTCCGTTGTCTTCCAGGCCTTTTGGTGTTCCTGAGCTCACCAGTGCATTATCTCATTTTAAGAATGTACCAGATAGTTGATTCCACCACACCTAATGTGGTTTGCCTTCTCTCTGATGGGTTTTCAGTCTAATGATGACTTGATTTGTTGGCAGTGACAGCCCTGTGGCAATCATACTGAGAGTTAACAGCATCGGATTACAAATGCAAATGTCACACCGGAAATCTACACAATAGACCTTTTATCTGCTTACTTTGTAGGGGAAATAATAAGGGAACAACACACCTGGCCATGAAACATCTGAACAGCTGATTGCCTCAATAGTTTTGGTTCCTTAGAAAGAGGGAACACACATTACATGCTGTAATTCCTACATCACTGTAGAAAATATCTTAATATTAAAGCTGCAAGTCTGCACGTTGAGCTTATAATTAAATTTTACAATTTCCACGTATTTATGAACCTGACTCTGCGTTTGTGTGTGTGTGTGTGTGTTACCTGTTTTTCAGTCAGGTGCATAGTGATGAGCAGTGTGATTTGTAGTGTTATTTGTAGTTGTGTATGCAGTATTTATTTTATTCTTGGTTGTTGCTCATGTCTTGATATCTTGTGTTTGTCTTTGGTCTATGTATGTATGTGTGTGTGTGTGTGTGTGTGTCCTTCAGGTTCTATGCTGCTTGTGTGGTTTTGGGCCTACAATTTCTCCATGACAATAAGATTGTGTACAGGTAAGATGTGCTAAGCATTACTCAGAATGACAGCACACACACACACACACACACACACACACACACACTCAGATTATAAGTGGTCATGTAATGTCTTTAACAGGGATCTGAAGCTGGATAACTTGCTGCTGGACACTGAAGGCTTTGTGAAGATCGCAGACTTCGGCCTGTGCAAAGAGGGTACAGTGTACACTCTGCTCTAACAACACAAACTGTTCGCTGCTTTGTGTTTGGTTTTTTTGTGCTTTGTGAGCTTTCTGACGCTTTCTGACTAATCACAGCTTTCAGATCACTTTTCTGTCAGTGGCTTAATTAGTCCTGGCTTTGGCATGGTCCCAAAAAGTGTTTTTTTACAGTTTTTGTTTTATATATATAGCAGTGCATGGTGAACAGTATGTGTACATAATTCGTACTGCATAATTCTAAGATACTGCAAATTAAAAGAAAACTAGAAAACTTGTGCTGATGAAGCAGCATTACTGCTACCGTCCAGACGTTAGTTATTTTCCTAGAACAGCATGTCCCAAAGTGCTTTATTCCTCTTATGCTACAGCAATTTGCCAACAACTACTGTATTTTTTATTAGAGAGTGGAACATATTTTGCATCCATTTCTACTTAAATTTAATGTAGCTTAGTTAGCTCCTGTTCTCACATACATTATAGCAGCTATAAACAGTCGTTCCCTCACCAGCCTCTCTTCTTTATCTCTCTTGAAGTTAATGAGACACAAAAGAACGCAGCTTGTCATCTTACTAAACCACAAAGATCTCAGGACTCGTCTGAATTATGCCTGCTATGTGTATTGTTGTCTCTTACACCAGAATAACGCTTAAAATGCAGTGTGTGGAAGGATAAGTCTGGAGACGGAATCCTCACAGTAGATGATTTATTAGCAGACATTTTTTCAGATTTTATCGTTTTAGTTCACTTATTTGATAACGTTCAGAGAGGCTCAGCTCACTGTATGATAAAAGGGGCTTCACATAACAACGTGTACTAGTTATCTGTGTCCTTATGGACATTCTGTTCACTTATCTTATGGTGAGACAGCTCAGGTCAGAACACCCTGCTACAGCGTGCACTCACAAATAACGAGAATCGGCAAACAGGGAATAAAACTGATTTAGGTGTAAGAGAAGGTGAAGGAATATTAAATAATTGCACGGGATTGTTTATTATACTGCAGTGTAGTGTAGATTCTGTCACACTGTAACATTAAGGAATCACTTCAGCATCTGTATATTAACATTAATGTATCTGCTGAACCTCTCTCTCTCTCTGTCTGTCTGTCTCTCTCGCTCTCTTTCTCTGTCTGCCTCTCTCTCTGTGTCTCTCTGTCTCTCTCTCACTCTCTCTCTGTCTTTCTGTCTGTCTCTCTCTGTCTCTCTCTGTCTCTGTCTCTCTCTTTGTCTTTCTGTGTCTCTGTCACTCTCTCTCTGTCTCTTTCTGTCTGTCTCTTTCTGTCTGTCTGTCTCACTCTCTCTCTCTCTCTCTCTGTCTGTCTCTTTCTGTCTGTCTCTCTCTCTCTCTCTCTCTCTCTCTCTCTCCCTCTCTCGCTCCCTCTCTCTCTCTGTAGGGATGGGGCATGGGGACAGGACCAGTACATTCTGTGGTACTCCAGAGTTTCTGGCCCCAGAGGTTCTGACTGACACGTCCTACACACGGGCGGTGGACTGGTGGGGGCTCGGGGTGCTCATCTATGAGATGCTGGTTGGAGAGGTGTGTGTGTGTGTGTGTGTGTGTGTGTGTGTGTGTGTGTGTGTGTGTGTGTGTGTGTGTGTGTGTGTGTGTGTGTGAGTGTGTGTGTGTGTGTGGTTATCCTGAATGTCAGAGGTGATCGAGTGTTTGGTGCACATGAAAAATTAGCCTGACTTAGACATCACCTCACAAGTCTTTCTCACCTTCTTCATTTTGCATCTAAACTATAAAGATTTAAATTTAGCATCATCATAAATGATAAGTGAAAAGCTTATAGAGCTGCTGCACCACCCCAGAGCCTCTTTTATTGTTTTTTAAGCACTTGGTGGTCTAAGCACCTTCATCTGTCTCTGAATGCCTGACGGGCTGTGCTCCAAATCAAGTTTAAAATCATTAAGTGCTGACACACTGAACATCCTGAGGGTAAACACAGGAGAATACAATGCCCAGAATTAAACCCATTAACACTAGCCTTGCTGTGGTAGCCGATTTGAAAAAAAAAAAAATTAATAATAACAACTCAAATTCCTTAATATTCATCAACACTGTTTATTTATTTTATTATTTATAGGACTTTATCCTCACTGCAGATACCAAGACTCATTTTAAATATATGTGAGGAGCTGAATAAATGAAGTGCGTTCATAGAGTAAGGATGGTCACAGTTTCTCACCATGGCTGTTCTGCCTTTGTGAGAAATTATAAAATCTTTCTTTGGGTACCAAAACTATTATTATTAGTAGTAGTATTACATTTAAATAAGCAAAGGGAACACTACTGAGTTCTATAGTTGTGGATGACTAAAATGCAAGTATATTTGAAACTGGGTCCAATTTCTTGTCATAGTACACCACAGTGCAGTTTAATGCTTGATTCTGATTGGTCAGAAAGTGTTAATAGTGGTGCAGCTTCAAATCACAGGTTTATATTAATGCACTCATACGAATATATTATGATTTCTATAGTAGCAGCGACTCGTACGGTGGATGCCGCACATAAACGGACTTTAAAAAGATGTGTACGTATTGATGTGGTGAAGGAGGCGTTTATATCACAATCATGGAAGGAGTCTAAAGTGTCAGTGCTTTGTAACAGTCAGACGGTTTTACTGTAACGTAAGCCACAACTGTAACTGTAAACAACTGCCTGACGACAAACTGAAAAAAAAAAACACTTCAGGACATGCTGTCATTGGAAAATAATCAACATTTTCACGTGTGTGTGTGTGTGTGTGTGTAGTCTCCATTCCCAGGTGATGATGAGGAGGAAGTGTTTGACAGTATTGTCAATGATGAAGTACGTTACCCACGATTCCTTTCCACGGAGGCCATTAGCCTAATGAGACGGGTGAGCATCCTATCACTTCCTCTCGCTCGCTCTCTCTCTCTCTCTCTTCCTCTCTCTCTCAATTCTTGAATAAAGGTCGACTAAAACACATTAAAACAACAAATAAATGCTGTGAAATATTCACTCCTGGACATGCATAACAAAAAAAAAACAATATGACAAACCGCTGCTCAAACACCAGTTCCAGTGACGTTTATGTAGACACCAGTTTTTCTTGCATTCTTCTGCAGATGTGGCCACAAGACCACCATTAACACAAAGTGACATCTAAAATTCATTTTTTACTTTAAGCATTAAGAATTTGGCCATATTTTATATTCTGGTATGACCCTCAGGCTGGAAAATATATCTTATTCTGAATTGTGTTTTATTATGTGTTCACATTATTATTATACCAGGGTATAGGGACTGTATCATTAATGTACAATTACAGAGAGTTAAATAGATGATGTGTAATTTAGGAGGATTAGTGGTTAGGCTTTGTTTAGCAGCACCGACCCGCCAAGTCTGTTCCGCTCATTGGATGTGGTGGCTGCGTCGGGATCGTGCTTTACGTCACTGGCTTGGTGTTTAGTGTCTCACGTTCTGTGCTTTTTTCCATAGAAAAAAAAATCATCTCATATTTTAATCCACAGAGTGAGAGCATAAGGCAAACACAGTAAACGTGACCTCAGTGGCTGCTTCATGAGGCCTGAGCACACACACAGAAGTCTCTTATTTATCTCTCTCTCTCTTTCTCTCTCTCACTCTCACTCTCTTATTTCTCTCTCTCACTCTCTCTCTCTCTCTCTCTCTATCTGTCCCAGGGCTCTGCAAGTTCATTGTGTTTATTATCGAGTTATTATATGGGATTAATCCAAACCTCAATATAACCTCGTGTTAACTTGGACCTAATGTTTTCCGTTGGTGGAAAGCTGAGGAATAGAAAGCTCTATGGCTCTAATAGGTTGTAAATATGACAAAATATGATCATACACAATTTAAATGAAGTCCCTTGGAACAAAAGGTTGAAAACGTGCTGTCCAAATTACACAACCTGGAGGGGAAAGGTACAAAATGAAAAGGATTTTTTGGGACAAACTGAGCTCACTTTTATTGTCAGCATACATCCAGTATACACAGGTGTGCCGTGTCAGGAAGTCCTGTTTGTGGTTAGATAACTGGCAGGTTAACATCCCCTTCCCACCTGCTCCTAAAGGAATTCTGTCCAATCCCACAACATTAGTTGGTTTAATTTGTCAAAATGTAAACACCTTATTCACCTCACGCTTGTTTTATTTTCTGTCCCCGCCCCGTCCTGTCATCGGTTTGTTTGCCAATCGTGTTCACCTGTTGTGTGTTTGGATTTGATTAGACTTTACCGTGTTGAGTACCGAGTACTAACTTGTAATATTGTCATTAAGTCTCGCTTTCTGTGCATCACATATTTTCTAGTTATACATGTTCCTGGTTGAGACTGTTAGCTTTTTCCGTCGTTCCATCTCTTTTTAACTTTCAGTGCGTGATGCCAAAGATCTGCGTTGTGGTTTTCCCAAATAATGTGCATTTTGTTTTGTGTAACTGATGCAAACTAGAGAAAAAAAGTGCAGTACCGATATAAAATGGTGGTGTACAGATTACACAAAATCACATTCAATCTGCCCTAAAGTTGATTGTGTTTCTATAATAAATGAATACGAAAAATTCCTTGTTATCCTTTGCTGATTGGCTAGTTGTTTTGATTGACAGCTGCTAAGGAGGAACCCGGAGAGGAGGCTGGGCTCCAGTGAAAAAGACGCAGAAGACGTGAAGAAGCAGCCGTTCTTTCGGGTGAGAAAACTCCTCTCTCAAAGTTTACTCGAACACCAGACTCTAAACTCACTGCTCTCACAAAGGCAGGATTCCATACAAACCCGAGAGTGAACGCTCACACGTGCAAAGACTGAAAAGATATGTGTAAGCCGTGGCAGCCAGGCGGTTCGTTCTAACACTAAAATTATGGACCTGAAATCTACACATCAAATCTGTGCAGCTTTAATCATTTACATTCATTTCAGTATTTGCATGTATGTAATATGGACCCTGTAAAACCCCTGACATGGCGTGTGTGTGCATATTAAAACCTGAGCGTCAATTCACTTTATGATGCGATAACACGCCTGTCGTGTTTGATACTCATACTTCTGTTTTTTTTTGTTTTTTTTTTTAGCAAAAATGTACAGTGACAGTTTTCCACACTTTTCACACCAATCTTCATGTTGAAATGAATTTATTTCAATGCATTTAATTTTTTAATTTTTAATTTCTTTTTATTTGGGAGACTTTAAAGAGGATATAAACTCAAAGTAAGTGTCGAAAAACAAACACAGTATAGCAAGTATATAAAGTCTAGAAACTATGTATGCTAAACCCTGATAGTAATAGTTTAGATTTTAATGTACAGGTTAGTTTTAGTTACTAGTATTTTTTACTTCCAACTTTATTTTTAACAGGTTTTTTAACAGGTTGATCAGGCAGGAAGTGGTGGTGCGTCATTAAAGCAAATAGAAAATGAGCAAATGTTAAAAGAGCACGAACAAATTAATTCATTTCTGCTTTTTATTTTCTTTCAGAGGCAGATTTCAAGGGGTTGTTTTATTGTCATGTACCATTAAGTAGTGAAAACATTAAATATTTTAATGCTGAGGTGATTTTAATCAAGATAACTTACTGAAGAAATTACACATAATTCTCTGTCTGTGTGTGTGTGTGTGTGTGTGTGTGTGTGTGTGTGTGTGTGTAGGATGTGGACTGGGAGGCCCTGCTGCAGAGGAAGGTGGTCCCTCCATTTGTACCCTCATTAGGAGGGAAGGAGGATGTGAGTAACTTTGACGCGGAGTTCACGAGGGAGGCGCCCACTCTCACTCCGCCTCGCGAGCCCAGGACCCTGTCACGCAAAGACCAGGACTGTTTCAAAGACTTCGACTACGTCTCGGACCTGTGCTAGGGTGGAGAGCACAAGGGCTGAAGAAACATAGACCATATTCTGACCATATACTGTGACTGGGAGTCCGGGCTGTGTTCCGATCCTCCTCAGACAGCCTTCCTGATGCTCCCTTCTCTCTGTGTAAAAGGCAGGATCAGGTCAGTGACTCAGAAACATGAAGGAGGCAAAACAACACATCACATCAGTACCAGTGCATCACACTGCGGGGTCGAGAGAGGACAGGAGAGGAATTTAGGCTGAACATTTTAATTACATGAAGACCGAAACAGTTCAGGCATATAGAATTAGAGCGCTGCATGAGGATCATCAGTACATCGTCATCTCATCACCACAGTCCCGGATCCGTCCAGTTCTACAGCTTCAACTCGGCTGCCTGATTACAGAACCTTATCTCTGCTCATTTACAGATGATTTTGCTCGCGCTTATGTGTCAGTGCGTAAAGCAGTTCAGTTTAGTTCACCAGACTACACAAAGCAGAAATGTCAAATATTTGACCTTGAAATCTGAAAGCCACTTTGCTCTGCCTGTCAGGAAGTCCGCAAGTTAACACAAACACAGGGTCAAAACTCTTATTTTCACTCTCCCATTTCATCTACTTTAAAGGCTGCTGACTAAATAAACCTGCAGAATTGTTTTTGCAGCAAAAAAATAAGAGCTCAGTTTCTGAGTTTCTTCAAAAACTTAGCTAATCTAAACATAATTAGATCGAACATTTAGAAGCATCATATAACCATATATGTATATTAAATTGATCTTTTTTTCTATAATGTGATTACTAAATCGAGGTTCTTAGTGTATTTTGCTTAACTGCATTTACAGTATGGGGTAAGTTTGGCCGTCCACAGCGTTACTGTCGGACTGTCACAACATGTTCAAAACAGAGACCGAACTCCGCCGACTTAATTAACTCTCGCTTTTCATTTCTGCAGTCAAGCAAAAATAAACCAAAGCTTAGGCTTAAACGCACTGAGCATGAACACGGCAGCTGAATCCTCAGCAAGCTGCATGATTATGAGTTCTTTTCTCTCCACACCAATTAATTAGCCAATCAGCCGCTGATCCTGCTTTCAAATCTCATCCCTTTCCAGCTGAAACAGGAGCGAGCCGATATCTCCAGTTCCACTAATCCAGTTCCCCAGTTAGCCTGCGTGGAATCCTGACTGTGAGTAAATCTGCATTTGATGAGTGTTGTGTGATGAACAGGACCCGGGCACTGATGCTCACAGAAATACAGTGATCTGTGCTTGCAGCATATCAACTGTAATCTGAAGCAATTCCTTACAAGCATCACTGTTTATTTGTGCACATTCTTGATGAACGTCTGCTTTGAGGATCCTGGTCCAAGGCGAGTTCAGGAGACGTGACGTCTGCTCTGTCCACTCAAACGTCTCGTCTGTTCGAGGAACCAGTTCTTAAATGTTGTAGGTTTGAATCTCTGCAATGTTAAAACAGAAGCCTCTCCTCGTTCATCTTGTTGCTAATGGCATTTTTTTTTACAATTTCTATCCTCGTAAACGAGAACAAGCACTGAATTACGGCTGTCCCGGGTCCCGAGCAGCTCTCCATGTAGCAGCACCATGCAGGCTAATCAAACATGTCTCCATTTACTGTCTCATCCAGAGCTGGGCTTGTCCTTCCTCTCTCCTCCTCTGTCACACTTTATCATCCGCAAGAGCTCGGGATGTTGGGCTCAGTGCTGTTACACACACACACTTACAGGGACACCACAGGAGGGAGCCAGAACACACTTTATTTCATAACATTAACGACACTCAGATGTGAACCTGACCAATACAGGACTGTAAGGAGAGAGAGAGAGAGTGAGAGAGAGAGAGAGAGAGAGTGTGTGTGAGTGTACCTTCACTTTCTTTGTAAAAAAAAAAACAATGTGAGTTTATGTGAGTTGAGTTTCATCTGTCAGCTGTGATGTCATAACCTCATCTGGGTCATGGGGTTTAATTAAAATAAATAAAACAATAAAAAATGACAAAGTCTTCAGCTGCTTCAGCTTTCAATGCAACGCTTAAGGAGCACACACACATCTGTAAGCCTCATTAAAACACACACATTCAGAAACTGGTAAACACTCAGAAACAAAGTACATACAGATTATGCTGTTAAAATCAATTCCTCAAAAAGTAGATTTTGAAAATAAAAGTAGCTTCTAACTGTCTAATTTAAGGGGGGGGTTATTCCTCCTTATAAAGATGTTACAGAGATATGTTTATATATCTCTTTTTTAAAAAGTTATTCTTAAGTATCTTACTACTAAACAGCTGATTTTGTCTAAGCCTGTAACACTTGATCTGTTCGAGTCTTCAGTGTCAGCGCTTTCTAGCACTCGGAGGAGTCGTCTTCATTCCGTCATCTTCAGGACAGAGACAATCTGTAAAATGACAAGCTGCAGGGCTTATTTTTGGGTTATTTTCCAAGAGGAAAACAGAGGCTAGTGAGGGAATGACTGTTTATAGCTACTATAAGGTCACTGAAAACAGGAACTGACTTGTTTAGTGGACATTCTAGAACATTAGCCATGTGTCGCCATAAACGGCTAACAAAGTATCACTCTTTAGTTTGTTAAAACCTCATCACACCACCCTGTCTTTCATTATTTTCCTTTTTTTGAGTCTTTTTTTGTCCTTTTTTTTTTTTAAAGAATATACAGTGAAGCACAACAAAACAAGCAGCTGGTCCATGTTGGTGCATTCATACAAACACAGTACTGGTAGGGATACACGTGCGTCAGCTCCTAATAAGTGGGGTCACAAAATGCAATCCATTTCCCCAAGTATTTAAAAAAAATTGTCAACACAGCTTTAAAAGGAAAGTCATTCTCTCCATGTTTTGAACATCATTCACAATTTCTATCCTTCAGTCCCTGTTGGCGAATCTTTCTGTAACCGCTTTCGTGTTACAGCGTTCTCGCTAACAGTATCTTCAATCAATATTTGTCTTGCACCAGCCACAGTGTCACAAAATCACAACATTTTCATCACAAAAACACTCTGTATTGCAAGATCACTTCCTGCAGTGCGGCAGAATCTCTGGGCACTTCAGAACATATGAAGATGATCTGCCAGCTTCTCCAGGTTTCCTCCAGTGTGCACCTCTTCCCATTTCAGCTGATTAAACATATTTTAACCTGGGGGTTTTAAAGTGTCTAAACAAATTCCACCAACAAATCTCTCCAAATCCCAGCGCTTCGGGACGTGGCCTGTACAGAGCAGATATTTAACCAATCTTCCTCTAAAATAACCAGTACAGATTCTTTCTCCCATTTTCAATTATTTGTTGTATGTTTTTTAATAGATTGAATTTTTCAGTATAACATTGCCCCAACATGTTTTATTCCTAGCATCACTCGTAGTCATGAGTCTGCCTGATTGTCCATCTTCATGAAAAAGCATTTTACTGCTCAGCCTTAATTGTCAGTATTTTTGTCTGTTTTTATTTTTTTAATTTCACATAAAAGAGACAAAAACAGGGTGGCATGGTGGTGTGGTGGTTAGCACTGTCGCCTCACAGGGAGAAGGTCCTGGGTTCGATCCCCGGGCCACCCTTTCTGTGTGGAGTTTGCATGTTCTCCCCGTGCATGCGTGGGTTTCCTCCGGGTGCTCCAGTTTCCTCCCACAGT
>JAQMYM010000021.1:1700536-1725211 GCA_030014255.1 Parauchenoglanis ngamensis
CCCCCCCCCCCCCCCCCCCCCCCCCCGCGCGCGCTCTCTCTCTCTCTCTCTCTCTCTCTCTCTCTCTCTCTCTCTCTCTCTCTATCTCTCTCTCTCTCTCAGTGTCAGTTCAGGAACTTGTCCAGGCCGGTGTTAGTAACGTATCACCCTGATACACTGGCTGGTCTGCTGCCGCCTCCTGCTGGTCAGTGCTCAACATTACACTCATACAAAAATATAAATAAATAAAAAATAAAGTTTGATCCAATCATGCATTTCTTAATTTATGATGAATAACTTGCTATTCTTCTGCAAGTATATAATAGTAATATTATTTGCCTTTAATTTCCCTTTTTTTATGCTGGTGGTGTTTGTGTGTTTGTGCGTTAAAGGCAAACTGGCTCAGAAGCCTCGTTTTCCAGAGGCAGTGACATCCAGGAACAGCTCATCCAGTGGTGGTAAAGACACACACACATGTACACACACACGGATGCGCGCACACACACACACATTTGTCTTGTCCTATCCATGCAAGAACCTGTACATAGTAATAGAGCTAATTGATGCTTTGTGTTTGTATTTAGTTGTGAGCTTCGTGTTGATCAGTGTGATTGCTGCGTTCCTGATGGGTGTCATCATGATGGGTGCGCTGTGGTGCATCTACTCCTGCACAGGTACCACACACCCCATCATCTCACAATGAAACTAGCACAAGAATGTTCTCAGGAATGCAGCTGTCCAGTGAAATATGCTGAGATTAGTTTAAGGTAAAGAGAGTAACAAAGACGGGGTGAATACTTATGCTATCACAACTTTTAAATAATTTGCAAAACTGGATAGTTTTCCTCCTGCTTCAGTATTATGGGCTGTTTTGTGTAGACCCGACCTATAATCCCAATCAAGTCTATTTCAATTCCAGTTTGAAACACTACAAAATGTGGAAAGTTCAGTGGGGGTGAATACTTTATGCATGCCACTGTGCATAACTTTTAGAATGTCGTGTGATGTTGCCAGGGAGACCTGTAGATAGAAGCAATCTCCAGGAGACCCCAAACTGGAGCCCGATGTCTCCGCTGGAGCAAACCACCAGCTCGGTGTAGAGGTGGGTGCATTCCGGCCCACCGCGATCAAACTAAACCGACAGATGTTCGGTGCTAAACGGGCCGGCTCACCCTTCCCAGAATCCAGTGCATTGTTTTTTTGTTTGTTTGTTTTTTTAAAAAACATGTGAGTGCTACCTGTTAGCTTTCTGTGCAGTAAAACCTCTGCAAATACAGTGTTACTGATACCCATCCCAAACTTTTTCTTTAAAAAATCAGCTTTGAACAAAATATGCCTTATCTTTTCTTTCCCTTTATCCGGAGGCTGGTTCAGGTCCATTACATACAGAATGACCATATGAAAATGGAACGAATCTGGCGAAAGAATTTAAAATATAGATACATTGAAAAAATATCTTCAGTTTGACGTTACAGTTTAAGAATTGTAGGATGTCGTTGGATTGTTGCGGGTTGATTTTGGAATATTGCTATCCTCGAAAGGGCGACTCGCTACTTGGTGCAGAGGATTCTGGGAAGGGTGAGATGGCTCCTTTAACGTTTTATGGGCAAAATATGTTGTATTTATGTAAATCGTGAAATTTCCATGTGTGTTTTTATGTTTACTATTTAATGACACTTCACTGTATGTGTTATTTTACAGGGGTTGGACGACATAAGCAAGAGGAAGAAGAGAGCGTGTGTAAAGAGAGAGAGAGAAGCATTTAACATCCTTTTTTGAACCATCACATGGATCAAGGGCTTATAAAAAGGGCTACTATGTAGCCGTACACCAAGTACCCCCTACTATATAAAAAAAGCACCAAGCACCTAAGCACAAATCACCAGCTGAACAACAGACTACCGTTATTGTCAAGTGACCACAAGCCTTTGTTAATACACCATTTGCATCATTCGTGATTCACCATGATTCCTAAAGTGTGGTCGACTGTACAATTAAAGTCCCCATCTAAAAAGATCAACCTGTTTTTAGAGCAATCTGACAAAGCAGACTTTGTCTTGTTGAAGAAAAGGATGTGTTCTGCACCAGAAGTAGGTGCATAGATATTGAACAAAGAAAAAGAGACACTATTAAGATGTATATCTACGCGTTGCATTCTCCCTGCTACCAACTCTAACATTCGTTGGCTGCCTCTGATACACTTCTGAGATAAAGACAGCAACACCTGCACTAGTGTTCGAGCCGTGGCTTAAAAAGACCTGGCCCTTCCATTCCCTCTGCCAATCTGCCTGATTTTGTGATCTGTGTGTGTTTCTTCTCACATTAACACCTTCAAATTTTTTCTAAGATTAAAAAGAGAAAACCTTTTCCTTTTATCTTGGCATCCACTGATGTTTAAAGAGCCCATAGTAAAGCAAGCCATGGATGCTGTGAAGAAGTAAATTAGGCCTTTTTGCTCTACTTGACTTAAGAGTTTGTCTTGCAGAGCATGTGAACATGTTTTGGTGATAGTGTTTTGTCTGTTTAAGTTCATCTAAGGAAGCCTTTCTCATTGCAACTGAACAAGAATCCAAAAAAAATAGCTATGTCTGGTAAGAAATCCTCAGTCATTCCTTGTAGCATCAAGAAAATGGTTAGTTTGCTCCACAGTATACAAGTTCTTCCCACCTGTCATACCTGATGCTGAATCCTGTAGCCCTAAATTAACCCATCACCGATCGTAAGCCCTGATTAATTAATTGGTCAACAAATTGGGTTTCCGAAAGAAAACTTATCGGGAAAAAATACGTAAGCCAGACAGCGTCAGTGAAAGATGCTCTCAGCAGCCGTACTCTCCCCACTACCCACAATCCTCAGCGAGAGTGAAAGAGAGAGTGTGTACTTTGGTTGCTTCCAGACTGCAGGACACCTATGACAAACCGTGCATCATCATGAACTTTAATTTCATGAGCCATGGACTTTGTCAACACATTTATGAGCCTCCATGTTCGAAACACTGAAACCACTTTAATCAGCACCACTGGGCCTGTCAGATGTTGACCTTTAGATGTGGCTAAATGACCTGCCCATTATGTAATGTAATTTACAGTATACCTCAGTACTGTTGAATTCTGGATCCTGATTGGTCAGAATTTTCTTCAACAGCAGCTCTGACAATAGTGCAGCTGTAAATCACACGTTTATATTAATACGCTTGGTCTAGTACATTACCATTTTTATATAGATAATAAAATGTGTAATCATTGATAAGATGAAGTGTTCTGTAAGGAGATGATTATGTAACATTTATGGAAGGAGTCTCCAGTGTCGGCACTTTGGGTCCGTCAGAGCTGTAAAGCTGTAACTAAGATTTCTGACATTTTTTTCAGGACAGAGGAGTTTAGGCTTCACAATTTACAAGTTTCTATGTAACATATCAAGCTTTTTTTGCCTTAATAACTTCAAGAGAGAGACAAAAGAGAGGCTGGCGAGGGAATGACTGTTTGTAGCTGCTATAACATAAATGAGAACAGGAACTAAATTGTTTTGCAGAAGCTCGTCAACATTAAATGTAAATATAAATGGATAAAAAGTACATGTTGTCCTTTAATAAATAAATCTGCTTTGAAATGATTGTGCTATATATAAGAGGAATAAATCAACATTGGAGGTTGGGGTGGTAACACTAAGTCCACTTGTATCATAGCCTGTGTCAGCCTGTCATTGATTATTTTCTTATTACAGCACCCCTCCCAAGTGTTTTATTCCTTACTTATTGATGACTAGTAAAGCGTGTTGATTTTTGCTTGAGCTGATTTTCAGTGCAAACAGGTAAACTGACTAATTATTTATAGATTAAATTATAGGTTAATTATAGACAAATGACCAGTACTGTTCAGTTATCAGTGTGTGTCTGCGTGTGAGTCATGTGTTTCTCTTGTTCCTTACTGCTGAGACTACATTAAAGTAAATCTTTCCTTGACAAGTCATTTTCTATTTATTACATTTATTTTTCTTGTTATTATATCTTGTTGTCAGTCTTCCAAACACTTTCAAAGAGCTTGACCGACTTCTTAATTATGACTGTTTTTATGGTAACTGTGATAGAAACACACACACACACACACCTGAGTGGCACACAAAAAGCATCAGCCCTCTCATCACAAGTTTGATTCTCGATGATGTCTCTCCCGTCTGTAGCCGGGAGCCAAGGGAGCAAAATTGTGCTGTCTGGATGGGAGGGGCTTACGCTCTCTCTCACTAGCCAGTCATGGGTGTCTGTGAGCTAATGTACGTGGAAGAGGGAGGATAGCTCTTTCCTCTGAGTGTGTTATCCTGCCCTGTGATGCTGCAGTTCAAAAAGACGTGTTTGGTTGACTTCACGTGTCTCAGAGACAGCATGTGTCATGTGATCAGTAGTAGGTGGGTATTGGCGAGTATGAATTGGGGAGAAAAAGAGGAAAATAACCGGTTTGTTTTTATTTGTATATTCATTAAGAGCACATCTGTTAAAGAAAAGGGTATTTCAAGACAAGATATTAAGGCCAGTATATATTTCCTGTATACTGCGGTTTTGGGTGTTTAGCAGTGAGTGCTAACTCAGGCTGCTCTGGTAAGCCATGCTGCTGTTATCACTGCAGTGCGTCTCGAGGTGGCGCTGCAGGTCTAGTTTCCTCTGGAAGCCGAGCGGGCAGTGCAGGCAGCGGAACGGTCTGTAGCTGCTGTGCTTTCGGCTGTGAGTGATCAGGTTGGAGCTCTGACTGAATGCCTTCCCGCACACCACACACACGTGGGGTTTCTCACCTGTCAGTGACAGACAGAAAAGAAATAAGAGCAAAAGGCCCTTGGAGACACGGAGAGGTAGCGTAGAGCATTATTTTTGCGTCAACGTTCCTTTCACCGCATTAATACTTTACTAGAGAAACTGACATTAGCTTGTACCTGTATTGTCTGGTATACTTGCAGAATCAGTAGCTATATTTGCTCTGTGGCTAGGCAACTCATTTATGCAAGAAAATTAGGAAGCCAATTTCCTCTGCAAACATTAGCTAGCAATGTTAGCTACTGCATGAACAGTACATATTATTCAAAGAATCACATTAACATTCATTTTTGCTTGTGCTTGTATTATGTTTATTATTAGCTAAAAAACGCATCATGTTTGCTAGTTAGCTAAGTTAGCTAGCCAGTATTCAGTAGTCACACGAGCGATGAAGAATAAATACATAAACTATATAATGCTCAGTGGAAACGATAGCTACAGTAGATTTTGTCTGCCTGTATGGTTAAAGAATTAATAACTATAATTGATAACTAGCCAAATTAGCAAGGCAGATTTCTGTGCAAACTGTAGCCTGCTACATTAAGTTGTGTATGTATAGTCTGAAGAGCTCAAAAATCATTAGCTAAGTTAGCTAACCAGTTTTCATTGGATCATTAGCTACATTAGCTTGTGCTTGTGCTGTTTTGAATACTTGACGTCATTTAATAGACAATTAAGGTAGCCATTTTTTTCCTGCAAAATTTAGCTCGCTATGTTTAGTTTCAGTCACTAGTTGACCACATTTCTGTGGAAACATTAGCTATAGTGGTTTGTGTCACTTGTCTTGAGTGTCACTTGAACACTTGAAGAACTTTAGCTTAATTTGATTTAGTGATGTCAGTTTGTCAGTATTGTGCTTAATATGTGAAGAGCCATTAGCTTTATTTACAAGGCAAATAAGGTGGCTAGCCAACTTTATTTATAGATTTTCAGTGAACACATTAGCTTGCTACGTTAGCATGCGCCTTGGGTGGTTTATAGACATGAATATTTGAACAGTCATTAGCTAGTAACATTGGCATCTAGGTTTGTGTGTGTGTGTGTGTGTGTGTGTGTGTGTGTGTGTGTGTGTCTCACCAGTGTGTATGAAGGTGTGTTTCTTCATGTCAGATTTCTGGTGGAATCTCTTGCCGCAGTACTGACAGGGGTAAGGCCGAGTGTCTGAGTGGATCAGCAGGTGAGTGGAGAGAGTCGACGAGCGTTTAAACACCTTCCCACACACCTTACAGACAAAACTGCGCTCCTACCACACACACACACACACACACACACACACACACACACAGTGTCGTTTATTAAGCTTTTTAAGCAAGTACACCTTGCATCTGAAAACTAATAGACCTTACTAATTCTTCAAAAAGTCAAATCCTAAAATTCTACTAACACACACACACACACACACACACACACACACACACACACACACACACACACACACAGAAGTTTGTCTTACTTTAGCCCTGTTGTAGAAGGCTGCAGGAGCTCGTACCCCGTGATGCTGTGTGTTAAAATCTGACCCAGTCAATGGAAGGGTGACTCTGTTGATGTGAGACCTGCGCAGGTGAGTCACTAAACCAACAGCTGACGACAGCACCTGAGACAAAACACACAAAACACAATTCTTTATTAAAATGAAGGGGTTTTAAAGAGTTGTAAATGCTTTCTACTGTGTAATCAAGTGCATTAAAGATTTCTAACAAGGATCAGAGAAAGCGTTCGAAAAGCTTTGATGAATTCTAAAAAGTGAGAAGATCAAGAAGATCAAAGAGATTGGTAAATGTTGTGAAGATTGAAGATGTGCAGCTGTTTAGAGCTGTGTGGAGTTATGTAGAATTATTTACGCTTGTGAAGGAATGTGCAATTGTGCAGCTGTGCAGAATTATGAAGAGACCTGTACAGTATTGTACTGTAGTGCAGAGTTGTGTAGGGGTGTATAAAGTTGGATAGCGTTGTGAAGAGTTGTGCATGTTGTGTAGACATTTGTAGACCTGAGTAGAATTCCACAGAGTGGTCGTGAGTTGTGAGGAATTGTGTAGAAATTTGTACAATTGTGTGGAGATTTAAAGAATTGTGTAGCATTGTACAGAGCCGTGTAGAGTTGTACAGAGTTGTTTAAAGTTGTACAGATTTACAGAGAATTGTGTAGAGTTGTGTAGAGTTGTACAGGCTTGTGTTGAGTTGTGTTGAACTGCATAGAGTTGGACAGGGTTATGTAGAGTTTTGTAGCATTTTATAGGTGTACAGAGTTGGTTTGAGTTGTATAGTGTTGTGTAGAGTTGTGTAGAGTTTTGTAGCATTTTATAGGTATACAGAGTTGGTTTGAGTTGTATAGTGTTGTGTAGAGTTTTGTAGTTATAAAGAATCCTGTAGAATTGACTAGAGTTGTGTAGAGACGGTCTTACCTTCTCACAGAGTGGACATTCACACAGGGGAGTGTTGGAGTTGTCCTGCAGTCTGTGGCTCAGCAGCACCTGCACCAGTCGCTCCAGTTCCTGCTCCCTGTGAGAGCTGAGTGCGTCGCCCAGGGGAGGCAACCACACTGAGGTGGACACCGGGGGGCGCTCACTCTCACCTGCCTGCTCATCTGCAGCGACACATGCAGCGAGGCGTTATCCACGGGCAGCCTTACTAACTCACATCTATTACACTACTCTCATCCTCTCATCTAAACCTTCGTCACGTATTCCATCATCTTTAATAAATAGCTGAATTTAAATATTGGAGTGCCACCAAAGAGGATCTGCTAACCCTGTCCAATCTATCATTTTGATCAAAAGCCCTATAATCAGAGACCCCGGAGTTTACCTGTTCTCCAGAGGCCCCAGCTCTCAGCCTGGGAAGCGGAGTTTGGGCTGGTTTCCATGGAAACCCAGCGAGAGGCGGGGTAACCAGGAGCTGATGCCATTTTTGGGCTGAGCTCTCTCGGTACAGGTGAGCTGCTCCCGTTGGGCCTGTGCAAGGTTCTGAGCTGTCCATCAGAGTGGTAGGTGTGGGAGTGGGCGGAGCGTGATGAGTGAGACCCCGCCCTCTTGCTTTTGACCAGAAATGAGCGAGGCATTTTTCTTAACGAGACGGGAGGAGGAAAGAGAACAGATGTCTAGAACAAAAGAAAAGAAATCAAGCAGAGTGTTAGTGGGCCGTGTTTCCGGCCTAAAAAGAAAAACACAATTGATTCATCTTTAAGACATTTTTTGCTCCACATCTCGATTGGCTTGCCAGGTGTGTGTGTGTGTGTGTGTGTGTGTGTGTGTGTAACAGTTTCTATGTGGCTGTTGGATGTTTAGTGCAAACAGAGATGACAGATATATTGTTTCACAGTTATTCTTCTAACAGCTTTGTTACTGTGACTCTTACACACTGAGCTACAAATTACATTTACAGTTACTACAATACTACAAATTACTACTACTGAGCTACAATTACATTTTATTTAACCTTTGAGTAACAGCAGTTGCATTTACCTACATCTTTAGTCGTTAGGTTGGTGTTCACATTCACAACAATGTGCACTGAAAGCACGACGGTATATTGCTTGGAGAATTTGTAAGCGTGTATAAAACTGGAAAGATACAGATATTGTCTGACAATGGAAGCCTGTAGGACTGGAGACAACGAGCCCTTTGGATCAGAGGGCAAAGCCAAAAAAACATAAGCCATAAGAGTAATAATACAAACATAAATGTGTCTTCTTCTTCTTCAGCGCTGTTGAATTCTGGATTCTGATTTGTCAGAAGTTGTTGATTAATTTTCTATAACAGCAGCTCTGACTGTAGTAGCAGGTTTATTAATGTGCTCGTTCTAATGTGTATTGTTTTTATAGTAACAACTCATTCACATCGCATTGTAGAGCTAATTCACCACATTATCTAAGACTAATCAACAGATTTGAAAGCATGTTATTTAACAAAAAAAAATCATCGATGTGGTGACGTTTTCCGTAAGATTTTTATGTCAAATTTACGGAAGAAGTCTCCAGTGTGAGAGCTTCATAACGGTCAGACGTAAAGCTGTAACTCTAAGTTTTCTGACATGGGAGCGTCTTCAGGACTGAGGAGTGTAGTAACACTATAAGCTGCTTTTTTGTGATATTATTTAAAACAGAGAGAAGAAGAGAAATTTCTTTTCTTTATGAGGAATAAAACACATTGAGACATAGTGTTATAGGAAATTAAGTAACTTCATGTTGCATGCAACATTACGCCTGTGTTATTTCTTACATAATGCAGCGTCATCTCACGCACTCATCAGAGCCAAGTCTGGCTTTATTTAGATTTGAAGAGAAATTATTTATCTGTGATCATCAGAGCTCAGTAAAGCCTCCAACTCCATTTCTAAATCTTTAAAGTTTAACTTGACAAACTTATATCAGAGTTTAAAGAGAACCAAGTCTGGTGTAATCAGCGCTTAAAATATTTACAAGTAGTATTTACACATTCATTAGATACCATTTGTTCTATTTCCTACAGTGTCTCCTTCTTGATGCAGTGCAGTTTCAACATACACACACGCGCACACACACACACACACACACACACACACACACACCTGTGTGATTCAGTTAGGAATCCAAAGCCTGAGGTTTAGGTTTTTACCCAGATACACACTGTGGCCTTTTCCAGCTGCACAGAGCCTCGAGTGAAACTTTTCTCTCACTACAGACTCACGACTCGACTAAAATCGGCCCATTAAATGCTAAACTGTGATTATATATCCACTCCTGACATTCTCAGACACATCAGCAGGGGGTTTTTAGTGTTCAGAAACAGTACACACTGATCTATTACATCACAATCAAAGCTGTAAACTGGTCAGATTTGAAAATTCTTTGTAAAAGGACACTAAAGGAGTTGCTTGGTTAAATTAAATTGAATTACATGAAATTCGCAAAATGTCTAAAATTATTAATTCTATTTTCATTGCTGTTAGATCTAATCTGTCATATACTATATACTAAACATGTGCATATATATTTAAAAAATAATCCCTGAAAAACAGTCACATTTATATTCATCGTTCATTAATCTGAAATTAATTTGATCTATCCTTTCAAAAGTTATGTAACTTATAATATATCAATTTTTGCACATTGTATATCAAATAATCATGCTGCCATTCTGTCAAAATTGTCCTTATATAATTTTACATGCTTGCAGATAATTGTTTAATAAAGTTTATTGTAGTGAACAAGTTGAATGAATAATCTTCAGTAGTAAGCATGACAAATAATTATTAAATAAATACATATTATTATTATTATTATTATTATTATTCATGTTAAATATGTAAACCTGTTACACGCAGCTCTCTGGTCTTAAATCTGTTGTTAATTCTGATTTTTATTGGACTTACCTCTCAAGTCATCAGCAGGACGTGAAGCCTGGTGAGCGTGTGTGTGTCAGTGATGTGTGTGCTTGTGTGTGTGTGTAGGGGTGTATGTTCTGTGCTTTAGTAGAGTCATCACACCATCAAGAGCTAATGTGATTGAACCAGACTGAGGTTGGACTGAGAGTGTGTGCGTGTGTGTGTGTGTGTGTGTGTGTGTGTGTGTGTGTGAGAGAGAGAGAGAGAGAGAGAGAGCACAATCGTACTGAAAAATGAAGTGAGGAAAGTAAAGTATGAATAAGTACAGATTATGTTTGTTCAGCCAACATATTAAACTAAATCTGAATTCCTAAAATAACTATACTTTTAGGATATTTATAATAAATAATTAAACACTGCTAGGCCATAATTAACCCTACGCTATTATTTTAGGTTAAACTTCAAACAATAGACTCAAATTAAAGCTGAGAAATTAAGAAATAAATGTAGATAAGAAATTAATTTTACTTCATTGGAAAAAAAACTTAAATCCTAAATCCAGTCTGAGATCGTGACTCCATACAGTCGTTTTTATAAGAATCAGTCAGTAACATCAGCATGTATAAGTGGCCAGTTTTGAAGATAAAGATCCAAAAGCATTTTGTTTTTTAATATCGTCGTCATTATAGTGACATTTTCTGTACAAAGACATTTTTTTTTTTAGCATTTATTGAAGTGCCAGTGTCAACGCTTTTTGACAGACATGTTCCATCATGGGAAAGTCTTCAGGACGGAGGAGTTTACACTCTGTGGTCTGTTGGTAACATGACAAGCTGAACGGTCGACTCACGGAAAAAAGGTTCTGGGTTTAAACCTGCTGGTTGCCTGGAGCCTTTCTGTGTGGAGTTTGCATGTTCTCCTCAAAAGACATGCAGATTAGGTCAACCGGCTACTTTAAATAGCATAAAGGTGTGTATGTGAGTGTCTCTGCGTTAGCCCTGTGATGGATTGGGGACCTGCCCAGAGTGTACCGTACCCCACCTCTCACCTGAAGTCAGCTGGGATTGGCTCCAGCTTCCCCACAACAACAGATAACTGGTATAGATAATGGATGGATGAAGGTATATTTAATATATTTATTTGGTGTTCTGGGCCTTTTTTTTTATTATTTGGTTTGTGGCAGTAAAAGTGTTTAAAACAAAAGAAAGTTTAAAAACCTTGACAGTTAACAGCTACAAAATGAATCTTTAAAAGCAACAAATGCACTGCAAATAGTTTTTTTTACACTGAAAAAGATTTCTAGAACATTTCCGGAACTAAAGGCCGGTCAACAAACTACACGTTTACGAACCCGCTGAGTCACGCTTTAAATAAGGAGCATGCTGAGAATCTTAACTTCACATCCACTGCAAACTGCTGAGAAGTTTATAACTTCCTCAAACTGGTGGTCAGAAGGTGAGAAACTGTGCGCTGATGGTTCTGGAGACAGCAAAACAAAGCATTTTTAACCAAACCTGGCCACATACACACATACACAAACACAGACACACACACACACACACATACACACAAACACACTCACTGATCTATTGATATAACGGATATTAAAGCAGCTAATTAATGCTATACTACACCTAAATCTGTTCCTAATCTAACCTCAGTAACTAAACATGAAATCTTTTGTGTAGAGACATTTACAGACATTTTGCAGGGTCGCATGAGGAAACTGAGTATTTTTTTACTGCCGCTTTTATTTAAAAAAGAAATAAAAAGGTTTACTTTTTCTTGTTATTAATGCTACAAACTGCAGCCTCAAACGGCCTTTTAGAGAATTTATAATTGCAGTATCTTAAAAGTGTGCAAGGAAAACTTGCATAAGATCACGTTCACAGTTATCCTGAAAACAGAAGTAGTCTTTTGCATGACTTTTGCAGATTTGTGTGTGTGTGTGTGTGTGTGTGTGTGTGTGTGAGAGAGAGAGAGAGAGAGAGAGATGTGATGCTTTTGGGAAGCTCAGATCTTGTCAAACCAATGTGAAGTGTAAAGGGTTTTACCAGAACAGAGCTGATTCTTGCTAGGCATTTTTTTGTGTTGTTTTTTTTAAAGCATGGCAAGCTGTAACGTTCCCAACAGACCGAGATCTCAGATACAGTAGCGTACAGTGTAGCTTTCCGTTTCCGTTTCTGTTTATTCATCAAAGCCGTTTTTTGTCCAGTGAGACTTACAGGTGAAGAAAGGTGTAGGAAATATTTACGTATCAGCGGCTGTAGAGCGAGTGAATGAGCAGCGCTTCTGTAAGATGAATCACCACAGTGTGGGCAAAAATAAACCTTCACCCACACCAAACACTCGTGAGAATTTCTTGCTGTGGTTTTTAGTGTGATTTCTACGAAGAATAAAGAAGATTGTTGCGAACCTTTCCCTCAGATAATGAACTCGCCTATAATGACTGTTTCTATGATCTGGTAAAAGGAATGAAGAGACAATACTGGTATAAAGATATCTCGTAAATGGCTGAGATTTTTTGGGGGGGATTAATTCTTGATTGCGGTGTAGTTTTTTTTCTTATAACTCTTATGTGTTGTGAGATAAGCTGCTTTTTACTCTTAATTGTGTAAAGGAGCGCAGGTTGATTTTTAGCATAGAATTAGCAAATACACCAAATTTTGTTAATTAGTCACCATGTCATTAAGGCTATTACAGACATGCTAATGATATACTTAAAATATATTTTTAGGATTTACTTTTAAACATCATCTGTGTAGGATTCAACTACGTGAAAGCCCCTCCCTTTCCAGGCGTGTATTAGAGCATACGGTGGCCATCAAGTGCCTGTATCGTACTTCCAAATACTTACACACTCCCTAGCTTTTTCTGTGATAAATAATAAGTATGATCTTCTAAAATTTGGGTTCTCAAACTTGTTAGCCAGCACCTGATAACACTGATTCCTTTTATTTCTTTTTCTTTGTCATCATTCTCGTGCTTCCTTCCAGATTCACACTGCTGCTTGTAAAAACACGAATTGCAGAAGCTGCTCTCTAGAGGTTTGTCCATTCTGTGCCACTGTAACTGGGTAACATGGTGGCTCCGTAGAGGTGGACCCACTCACTCACTCACTCACTCACTCACTAGATATAAAGGACTCATTTCTAAGCTTACAAATATGCAATGATTCATAGTTAACGGTAATTATACACTAATAAAAACATACTTATGAAATTGATAGGTATATTATGCAATATATACTCAGTTCCTGCTAATAGAGATCCTCTTAATCCTACATAGTGGACCTTTAATCTATAATTAATGTAACAGTGTTGTATGTTCAAAATGACTTCACCAGCCAATATCACTGCAAATAAAGATTAAAAGAGTGAGACACCTTGCTTTCTTCTTTCCATGTTCTTCAGAAAGTTTGGATGATGTAGCATCATGTTAAACCAGTGATATGCGGCATTGTCCAAAATATTTTTTAAAGAACAGTGTATTCTTTTTATCCATTTATAGGTTTAATGCTGCTGAATGTCAAGAAGTGTTTTTTTCCTCTTATACACAAGCAACTTGCCAACAATTTATCTTTTTTTTTATTTTATTAATTTAAGAATGTCATTCATTCATACTGAGGCCAGGTGAGACATACAGTTAAGGCTAAAGGTTTACATACACCTAGGTTAAAAATAGTTAGTTTCAGTTTTTCATAAATCCACACAGTACAAGCTACCATATATTTCTTTAGGCAAGTCGATTAGGACATCTACTTCATTCATGTCAGAGATTATTTTAAAACAATTAGAGATAGATTTATTTCTGCTGAATTCACGATTCCAGTGGGTCAAACGCTTAAATACACCAAGTTGACTGTGCCTTTAAACAGGGTGGAAGATTTCTAGAAAATGAGTAAATGACTTTTAGAAGCTTCTGATTGGCCACTTTTTCATAATTAGGAGTTACTTGGCAGTGCACCTGGGGCTGTATTTAAGAGTCAGTGCATTTCTGCCTGTGATACCATGGAAAAATCCAAGCAACTCAGCCAGGAGAATTGTTGACCTCCACTAGTCAGGTTCCTCCTTAGGAGCAATTTCCAAACAACGGAAGGTATCACAAGCATCTGTGCAAAAAACTTTATACAAATATAAAAATCTTATTAGCAAACAGACATTCAAGATGGAAGCACATATTAGCCCCAGGGATAAATAAACTTTGGTCTGAAATGTTCAGCAGAATCCCAAGACAACAACAAAGGAGCAGGTGAAGTAGTTGGAATCGTTAGGTTCCAAATATGTACATCAGCCGTTAAGAGAATCCTACAGCACCACGGCCTGAAAAACTGTTGCACAAGGAAGAAGCTCCTAAAAAAGCCAGACTGAAGTTGATCACCAGGATGGAGATCTGACCTTCTGGAGCACAAAAATTTAACTGTTAAGCAAAAATTGAGCTGTGACGCTGTGTGGGGGTGGCGGCATCATGTTGTTGGGGGGAAAAGGGACTGGTGCACTTCAGAAAATAGATAGCATCATCTATGGAATGAGGATTATCTAGAAATACTGATGCAATTTCTCAAGACATAAGCAAAAATTTAAAAAAAATTAGTTTGCACCTCGGTCTTTCTATAGGGAAAATAATCTTCAGCAAACCTCTAAATGGTAACAAAATGGTTTAAAAACAACAAAGTGAATGTTTGTGAATGGCTACCACAAAGCCTTGACCAGAATCCTATAGAAAAGTTGTGGACTGAATTGAAAAAGCATGTTCGAGCAAGCAGGCCCACAAACCTGACTGTGCTACATCAGTTCATCACCTGCATTGCTGTGAGAAACTTGTGGAAGGCTACATCAAGAGTTTAATTCAAGTTAAGCAATGCAACCAAGTACAAGCAGAGTGTCCAAGAACTTTTGACCTACTGAAAAGCTTTTAGATTTAGTAAATAAAAGCTAAAAACAATCTGTCTCTTAGCTATTATTTTGAAATGACCTCTTAGTGGAAATAAAGTAGACACCCCTAACTGACTTAACACAGGAAATGTATGGTAACATGGGGTGATGTGAGGGGTTTTAATGCCGTTAGTCTAGGGTTATGTAAACTTTTAACCTCAAATGTACAAAAAAATAACCTCAGCTTGTCAGGTAACAGAGAATTACAAGGCCTGAAGACTAACCCATGCCAGAGACTCCTTCCATAAATACAGGGAATGTTATGTTAACTCTTACGGAAAACCTTATCAGGAATTACACATGTTTTCCTTAAAAAAGGCCTACAGTGTTTTTTCAACACAATGTTAAAAGCTGAGCTAGCACTGTTCACAATGTAGATGAGATTGTATTGTATATCTGAAGTTCATTTTCACCCTCAAGCTCATCAGGTGTCTCTGCCTCTCTCTGTTACTCTGTCTCTCACTCTGTATGTGTGTAACAGTGTATGATGTGTGGTGCTTGTGGTGAGGGAAAGCGAGTGAGGTGCAGCTGGTGCAGGCGATGTGGCGGGTTGTTCTGCGGATAAGCTGTGGAGCATTTTGGGGGAGACGAAGGGGCACAGGGTGGGGGGCATGGAGGGGGGGAGCTCGGTGGGCTTCTCTCCATCCCTTGATCTCTTTGTTTTCCTGCCTGCCATCAATGCCTCTTTCTAGGAACTTGAATGTCGGGGGTTTGGGGTTGAGAAGGGAAGAGGGTTGTGTGTTTATGAGAAGTATTTAAATGTTTCTTGCCAAAGCAAAGATGTTCTTGTTCTCTTTGGCATGAAAATACCATTAAATGTAGTAATTTTTGAGAACAGCTGGTGCTGTGTGCACAGCTCTCTAAAGGGTATAGGAGGAAGCTAAATATTTTATGCTGTTTAATCCAATTCAATTTTATTTGTGTAGTGCCATTGTCACAAAGCAACTTTGAAATCTGAAATTATCATATATATAATGTCATATTGATCTGCTGATGTGGTTTAGGACATAATGTGACTTCACAGGCCACATGTTTACCAGTGTGTTACGTCACCTTTTTTTTAACACTCAGTATGTGTTTGGGAACTTAGGACACTAATTGTTGCAGTTGCAAGTGAAATCTTTCCCATTCGTTCTTGATATACCTTCCCCCTGTGCTGGTACCTTGTCATGGTGGGAAGACTTGTGCGTCTTAATGACTCCTGAGACCTATATCTGCGGGTCCAGGTTGAACCAAGCTAAGCAGGTTTCAGGTTAGAAGCCATTTGAAGCACCCAGTGACTCAGCTGTTCAGACATCTAGAGAAAGTTCATTCCACCACCTGGGTGCCAGAACAGAGAAGAGTCTAAATGTAAGCATTTCTTGTACCTTGGTGGTACTAGTTGAGCAGTGCTGGACGATCGGTGGGAGCGCGGTGCAGTGTGGCGTGTGATAAGTGCTTTGATGTAGGAGGATGCCAGTCCATTTTTGGCTTTGTAGGCAAGCATCAGTGTTTTAACTCTGATGCGGGCAGCTACAGGAAGTCAGTGGAGGAAGCATAGCAATGGGGTGGTGTGAGAGAACTTGGGAAGGTTGAAAATGAGTTGTATTCTGGCTCAGTTGCAGAGGTCCTCAGAGGCAGACCTGCCAGGAGTGAGTTACAGTAGTCTACAGTTTTCACCAACCACTATCTCAACACTACAACCATCAAGTTGAAACTCAGGTAAGGGGTCATGCAGAAGGAACATAGGAAACTTCTTGATGTTGTCAAGCTCAAGTGTCCAAACACTTCAAAAGAGTTTGCTGTGGAGCTGAGAAATCGCTTTGCTGCTCAGGCTAAAGAATCCAACATGGACCCCAACATCAACACTGAATGAAAGATTCATCAAGAAAACATACGCAAATACAGCTATCGAAGTCTTAGGCCAGAGAAAGAAAAAAGACAAGGACTGGATTACACCTGGCACCTGGCAGAAATTTAAAGAAAGGAAACAACTGATGGGCAAGATGTTCAACACAAAGGCACTAAGGCTCCAACAGGAGGTCAGCAAAGTCTACAAGAGCAAAGATAAGCAGGTTAAGAAGAACACCAGGAGAGATAAGAGAGTCTTAGTTGAGAAGTTGGCAGGTAAAGTCTCAGGAATCTGTCATATCTTCTTGCCTGAGAAGAACTCTAATGAAGACCTTTACAAGAAAACTAAAAGCCAGACTGTGCTGCTGGAGACCAAGTGCCAAGGCTTAAGATTGCCTGGCCTTGTCCTCTGAATGGACCAGAACCGTATACCAAAGGTTTCTCTGAGATGGACACCACCTGGGAAGCGCAAACAAGGCTGGCCTAAAACAACCTGGTGGGGAACTGTGATAAATGAGCTGAACATTGGGTAAAGCAGAACACATACATAGCCCAAGACAGGACCAGATGGAGGCAAATTGTCGATGCCTTATGGAGCTTTCGGCACGTAAAGGATTAAACATAAACATAAGTTCTTGACATATGACTTCTGTTGCTTGACAGTCCAGGGTCTTCTTTGTTGTTTTTTGTGCTTTTTTTATTTACTTTTTACATAGAATCCCAACTATATACTATGTAAACTATATAATCATAAACATAATTTGACTGTGTAGCCACGATTACAATTATGTTTTTGCTTAGTGCAGTTTGGTACTGCTTCAATCCACGTTAAAGTGGAAATTGCAGCAGAAATTTTCCTTCAGTGCAAAACTAAGAAGTAAGTGTTCATACCATAACCATAATGGTGATTTAACCATTCCTACCTAGAACTGGCTAACTACCTAGCATAGCTTGCTCTTTCAATTAGAATTATTAATATCGGGGATGCATATGAAATATAGATCAGTGTGACCGGTGAAGAGGAGGTTGTTTGTCTTTGTGACTGTATGCCACCACAGTCTGTGTTGCCAACGCTTTTCAGGGGAAAGTAACTGCCCTAAAAGTCAGCAGAAATCATCAGATTTTGATTTTGTCATAAGCTAATTTGCATATTTATTGGTTGTTGGAAATATCAGCTTATGGTAGCACATCTCAGTCAGGCTTTGCACACTGGTGGTGAGCCGAGTGAACCTGCACTCTCAACATGTATCCACCTTATTCCTGAAGCTCATGCTGGAGAAATTGCTATACACAAAACTTCTGTGATCTAGCAAAAGTGACTGTAATAGCCAATGTTGGATGGAATGTGTTTTATAGTGCTTTTGTTAAATTATTATTGTTTACTTAGTTTTTTCCTTGTTCATTTCAATACATGTTGAACTATAAGTGTGCGGATTGTGAAAATGTCAGCCGTACTAACAATCAGGCTAAGCTAAAGCAATGGCTAAAACAGCAGTGTCATGAACATAAGCACATTTATAACAGGAATGTATCTATCAGCGATGAACTCAGTGAAGATTTCATCATTTACAAAATGAGGACGAACACGGCTTAAGAATCCAAACTTAAAGAACATCTCTTGAAGAAAACTCTGTATGTGTGATCATTTCACTTAGTTGCTGTGGTGAGGCTACGAGATGCCACCGAAGAAGAGACAACGAGTCCTCTAGAGGGTTAACTTGATGTTTCCGGGGCATTCAGTGTAAAGAAAATGCATGTGCAGAATGAGTACTTTTGTTTTAGCTATTTAAACATACACATATTTAGTGTCTTTTGCTTAAGATTTTATTTGCAATATTTGTAAAGAAGTGTTTTACATTGTGCTAGTATTTCCTCTACTGAGAAAATAAATGTACATATCAGTTTTGTGTGTGTGTGTGTGTGTGTGTGTGTGTGTGTGTGTGTGTGTGTGCTACACACTGATAACATTTACAGTGATTTTAAATGTTCAAAGCAACAGAATAAATGAAGTACCAAAACATTGCCATAGGATATCCAAGGTCACATCTTTACATCATTCTCTCATCTCTGAGTAAATAAAGGCGGGGAGATCCAGCCTGAGCTTTAAGAATGATTGTGCTCCAATATTAATTATTTTCCTTAATATCAAACAATTAATTTTAGCATAACCACTAACTTACCCATAGTTCATGAAAGGAATCATGGGAAGCAGGAGCAAGGTGGATAACAGCAGCTGTGCTGAGAGCTGGAGAGCCGTATCCAGTGCAGGACAGTCACTAACACCTGCTCAAAAAGTCACTAGATTTGTCACTACGAACCTTTTTTTTTTTTTTTACTAAAGGAGTCTAAAACGTTGCCAGATCTAGTGCCACAAATTCTTCTTTGGTCACAGTGGCCTCAGTCTGAGTGGTATATTATTCTACGTACTAATTTTTCTTGCTTGCCCCCAACTTTTGTTCCAGTTGGTCAGAAGGTAAAAAGAGAATTTGATGTCACTCAGTACTTGAAAAGTCGAGGTTTTCTTGTCTTTGGAAGCGCCACTGTGACCAAAATAAACTCCAGGAGCACTTTTTAAAAGCAGCTGCTTGCAGTAGGATTACATGTAAAATGTTCGCTTGCAGGTGAGACAAAGGGGAAGTGTGAAAGCAGGCTGAGGGACAAATTCAATTTAAAGAAAATTTTCCAATGCTGTGTAAACTCTACGGATGAGACAGAGTGATTGCATACAGTCAATGAGTGCTCATACATACTGACATCATGCGGTTTCTGAGCAGAAACCTTCAATCATATGGGCGCTTTGGTGTTCGGAGTGGTCTCAGTGGTGATATTGAGCTGTTCTTGTGTGTGTGTGTGAAAATGATGAGGTTGTGGGGAGAGGCTGTGGTTTGAGTCAGGGAATGAGGGGAAGATTGAAATACACAGTGTGTCACTTTCCCACGGCCCACAACAAACTGCTTGCTCTCACCCTCTCAACCTCTCGCCCCCTTTCTTGCCTTTATCACTCTGTTTCTTGTTCTTGCCATCATCACACCCAATGGCTTACACTTTACTCTCTCACTCTTCTGACCTCACAGGAAAAATATAAAAATATATCATTAAATATACATTAAATAAATAAAAAACTAAAGGAAAGGAGGAAAGAGTCAAATAGACATATGAATGGTTATAAATGTAAATATGACAATATTTCATGTTTTTATATTATTTAATACACTTACTAATACTTAAAGCAAATAAATTAATGTTTTAATAATAAAGATAATCGCTTGTGGCTGTTACTTTTTAATATATGTATCAGTACCTTTAATGTTAAAAACGTACTTCTTTATTTAAATATGTAATTAAATAAACGAATGAATAAATAAATGAAAACAAATTAATTTATTGTGTTTTTGTTACAATATAAAATACTCAAAGGAAAGGAAACCACAAAGAAAATCCCATTACATTTTCAATTATATTCAGTATTAGTGGCTCAGTATGAGCCGCATGTCTGACTTCACCTCTCATTATTTCTCATCCTTCTCTCTCATTCTGTCTCTCTTTCTGGACTTTCTGCTTCTCGCTCTGAGAATAGTGTGTGGGAGGCTGGGGGTGTGTGAACGCTGCGTTCTACTCGTACTCAAGACCTTTAACTTACACGGAGATGCCATGTTGTCTCGCTTCAGGTCTTCCAGCTTGTGTTTTAGACCCACTGTGCAGGCGATAAGGGTGTAGCCCCGCATCATTTTATAACACCTTCAATCAAACTGAATCGCAAGGTTCCTGGACATCCCCACCACCCACCACTCAGAGACACGTCTAAGCCAAGTGTTATACAAAATATAAACGCATCAGCCACAGCTCGAAGCCACTGAGACATGATATACATCGACTACAGTCCAGATACAAGCCGCACGAAACACCCATGAATGAAAACCTTTCCTCACATGAGTCCCAGTTCACAATCTCAGAGCAAACGGAACTGAATTGTGCCTTTATTTGTCACTGGCGTGGTACCATCAAGAGTATATATAGTGGTATGTAAATGAGCATATAGTGACTCTAAAAGTTACAATTACAGTCTAATTATGTAAGTTGGATTTTTTTTAAGCTAAACTATCTCCACATTTCCAATATTAACAGCACATAAGACAAGAAAATTGCAGTTTAGTACCCTTTTCTTCAGAGAGTCTAAAAGTGGTTTACACAGGAAATGTTGCACCTTGCAGATCAATTTTTACTTTTGGGTAAACTTAGGCTTGCTGAGTCATGAAAGTGCTAACACCCAAAACAAGTAGCAGATTAGAAAAAAGAGCTGCATCAACATGGCTACATCTTACAGCCTCAAAGAAAGGTCCAGATTTGCTCAAGAAGCAGCATTTAGCTTTAGTGAGGCTTTCTGACAGCAAAACAAGGAATGGGAGTGACAGCAGTTATGCACTAACGCCGTCATTCTCCGTGAGGGGCGTCAGCACGTTAACGTTAGCAGGCAGTGCTAATTCAGGTGCTGCACAGTCTGAGTATTGTGACTGAGTCAGGCTTGTGCACTCACTTTACTGTTTGTGGTTCACAAACTCAGATGCTGACAAAGTTATTTGTGGTCATGAGGAGAAAGCAGATAGATTCGACACAAGCCATTAATGAACAAACCAAATTAATTATTAAACAGATATAAAAAAAATAAAGTGACTTTCTAGCAGAAGTGGAACCAAGTCAGTGTTTTGCCAGTCCCAAGTCAAGGTGTAGACTGTTTTCATTAAGATCATCTCAGTTCAATTTTCCTTTGCTTTGTGTAGCTTCTGTCTGTGCAGCTTCAAATGCTGAGCAAGTTGCTTCTGTGTTTGTTAGTCTTAAACCACAGGTTCTGCGTTACAACACTTTTTCGCTGCAAATACACAAAGGCTTCTCTTTCAACAGGGGTCAAAGGGCTCAAATTCAAGTGAAGTCACAAGTCATTGATGTCAAAGTTGAGTTACAGGTGTGTTTACTTAGGTCGAGTCCAAAGTCATGTGACTTGAGTCTTCAACATTGCTTTCTAGGTTATCAACAAAGTAGCTGAAGTACCTGATGATGAGTAAGGACGTGTTTTGGAAGGATTCCTTGAACATAAATTTGCATGAATATGTCAGTAAAAGTGTAAATTAAATTAACCAGCAAGAAGGTCCTGGGTTCGATAATCAGTTACTAACACAATAAATACCAATTTGAGTACATATTAAATATATATTAGTATGTAATTCATTGCATTAGTCACATCACATATGAGTGTAAATTCATTGATATAATTTAAAGACCTGCAGTTGGTGACTCTAACAATACAGTGTAGATATAATTTACAGGTGATACACAATTTACATGCTGTAAACAGATTACACAAAAGACAACAATATAAATAAGGTGTGTGTTTTAGTGTAAACAACAGTACTGTGCATCGCATATGGGCATGAAGTGTGAGTATTTGTACAGCACGGTGTTTGTAAATGGGGTCCCGAGTCTCGAGTCCTTGGTGTACACATCGTAAAAACACCTCTAACCGTTGTCCAGGTAACCCAGGTCAAAGGTCAAGCCTGCCCAATAGAAGATGAAGTAGAAACAAAATGGAAAAATGGCTTCCATTGTAAGGAAGCAAGGCCTAAACGACAGCATCCTATCCCCTGCCTTACAGGAAGATCACGTGCATTTCACACGTGATCGTATATTTGTCGTTGTGGGTTTTACGTTAATGATGACGTGAAGGAAACATTTCAACGTGACCCGAAGTCGCACAAGTGGCTCCAGTTAAACACTGTCAACTGTCTGATCAGATGTGTGAGAAAGTCACGTCTGAAAAATGGAGCCACGTGGCCCACATGTAAAAAAAAAAAAAAAAAAAAAAAAAGGACAGACACTATAAAATAAAAAATTCATGTGTAAAAAAAATCCCTAAATATAAAATATTAACATGTGATAAGAAAGGCATTGTGTGTAAAAATAAATAAATGCATCATATGTGAAAATAAACACTGCAGGTGAGCAATGTGTGACATTTCACACGTGGAACGTGTGAGTATGTGTTGTTTGTGTGTCTTTTGTCTAAGACTTATTTTAGGGTTTGTTTGCATGTTTCATGTGGCCCTGTCCTCTCCAAAACACTTCCCCTTAACTACACCTTGGTGTTATTCTCAAGAAAACATGCACACACACACACACACTGATGTGCACAATATTATAAGCGTGAAGGCAGCGTGAGATGAATCTGTGTGTTACATGTATTCAGTTTGCATGTTTCCTTGCTGGTACAAGAATCTGGCCTCTGAGTGCTTACACCTGTATCTGTGTGTGTGTGTGTGTTTGTACATGCGCACGATATATTTGGATGAGGCGTGTGTATGTGTGTGTGAGGGCTTTCTGTCACACTCACCACACCCAGCCTTGCCCTGCTGTGAGTTAATGGGTGAGATTGTTTGAAGAGATGATGATGTGTGAAACCACAGGTCCAGTGAAGGACAGCAACTCTTGCATGCATGCAAGCACACACACACACACACACACACACACACACACACACACACACACACGTCTATTTTTTCTGACTTTTATACTCAGTATGCGCTTTGTGTTCCAAGGCAGATTTCTGGCCTCAGGTTGAATCTCACTTTGCGTAGTTTGTGTGTTTGTGAGCTGCTGTGGTTTAATTGTGATTTTCAGACTGTGAATGGTGTCGAGCACACGACTGAGTGGAACATCTTTTAAACGTTTATTAACCTTTCATTTTTTCTGTCATGCTGCTAAAGTCAAAGTGTTAACACCACACTTCTCTTTACTGGTAACGATGGCACTCTGCGACACGTGTGATGGCCCTGCCTTGTCCTGTGAAAAAAAAACATCTATCACATCTCATTTTTCTTTCTTACTTTCCTCTATTTTATTCCATAACCCCCATCTCTCTCTCTCTCTCTCTCTCTCTCTCTACCTTTACTTCTCTTTCTCACTTTCCGACATCCCTGCTTACAGAAAACACACACACTCTACATGTGAATATACACATGCGGTATTCAGACATGTCACATGGTCTGCTGCCCGTGATTTATTTGACATTTTTACATTTTACTTATTTTTTTTTACACATGATTCTTTTTCATTGTACATGTTGATATGTTGGATGTAGGCAGGGGAAGATCGGGGGGATGGGACCGGGGATGGGACAGGGGCTCCCCCATAGTTGCAGAAATTCTGCAAAACGTCCCTAGGGTGCTCTTACGGTAGATAAAACATGTCCTTTTGGCTGCACTTCAAATGGAAAAAAACATCATGACATGCCTTCTAGGGTGTCACTCCATGTCAAACAAATGGCTTAATGATCCTCTTCAAATGGAAAATATGTGATGAAATGCCCTCTGGGTACCACTGTGTACTAGAAAATGTGATTTAGGTGCTCTGGGAACCTCTAGGTGTGAGGAAAAACATGATGAGGTGCCCTCTAGGGTGCTCTTCCAGTAAGTGCTGCAGTGCCCTGTAGAGTCCTCTTATGTAGGAGGAAACACGATGCCGTGTGATGGCTGGCCACTGCCCCATAGGCTCCTGCCCCTAAGTGCCCTTCTTATTCTTCTTATTTTCACCCCTTCGTGCAGCACACGGCGGTTTTATTTGTCTTGTATTATTCACAATGTCATGAGTGTTTACTTGAATTGACATGTGCACTTTCAGAAAATGTTGAAATGTACTTCCATACGTTTTCACAGATTCACATTACTCAATTGTGAAAAGGCACATATCATGAAAAAATGAACCATGAAAAAAATAGCGTGAAATAGATGTGACTCCCCCCTTCCCGAAACCCCAACCCCCCCCCCCCCTCCCCCAAGGAGG
>JAQMYM010000021.1:1726477-1737555 GCA_030014255.1 Parauchenoglanis ngamensis
TTGTAACGTCAATGTATATATAATTCTACTGATATATACTACTGATAATAATAATAATAATAATAATAATAATAATAATAATAATAATAATAATAATAACTTATTAATAATTACAAGTTACTTGAAATTATTACAAGTTAGCAAATTACTACTTGCACTACATAGGAAATGTATCCCTTTTCTTTGTAAAGTGGGTGGAGCTAACTAATCTTGTGTAAAGTCTATTAATCTGACCAATCACAAGGCTGATATCGCTCCTTAATTCCGCAGGACATTTTATTGAGACTGTTCGTCCTCGACTGTTTCTTCTGAGGAGCCTAGTGAGTAAAATCTAACCTCATAACTGAAAGTTAACCTCATGAGTGAAAGTTAAAATCATGAGTGAAAGTTAACTTCCTGATTGAAAGTTAACCCCACAAGTGAAAACTAACCTAGCAAGCAAAAGCTAACCTAGTGAGTGAAAGCTCATCTAGTGGGTGAAATAAACCAGCGAGTGAAAGCTAAACTAAGGAGCACAGCCTACTGTGATAACTCTATATGTGATCAGCAGATTGAGCTGGTGTTGGAGCAGTGGTTCATCATATTCTCTCTCTTTTTTTTCCAGATGTTTAATATTTTTAGTATTTGCACTGTATTCCTTGGGATTTTAATGATCACTGTCTGTGAAAGCTGTTGTTTAACGTCTCTCTCCCTCTGTGAAGGTGATGTTCACTCTGTCGGAGCTCTGGTCTGTTACTGAGAGACAGGGTCACTATAAGCTGCTGAAGCCATGGTGGGAGGTCTTCATGGACTATCTGGTGCTTCTCATGCTCATGGTGTCAATCCTGGCTGGGACTCTGTTACTGTCACAAGACGGGGTGGTGTGTGTCCCCATTCGCTCCAGCTCAAGCAACTCCAGTGATTCTTTTGGTATTCCTTTGGATCCCATCCAATCTCAAACTCTATCAAGTGCCCCCATATCCAGGAGTCTAGCTAAAGGTGTTCGGAACGACCTTGACTACCAGCAGTATGTCTATGTGAGCACCGTGTGCTACCAGGAGGCTCTGCCGTGGTTCTCACGCTTTCTGCCCTATGTCACCTTACTGCAATCGTTGCTTCTGCTGGCTAGTGGTTCCTTCTGGTTCCACTTCCCACTCACCTCTGCTCGCATTGAGCACTTTTTAGCCATCCTTGCCAAATGCTGTGAGTCCCCCTGGACCTCCAGGGCACTTTCCCATGCTGCCAAGCTGGACAGAGCACATCACAGCCACCCTTCAGATGAGGACAAAGTAACAAGAACCCAAGTGCCACACATACCTAAATTCTTTACTCGACAATCCAGCCTTGACTCAGGAACTGACAGCCCCCTGTTGGCCAGGATGGGTAGTACCTCTTCCCAGCCTTCTCCATGTCCCTCCAATTTGTCTAACTGCTCCACATTGTCCTCTCTCTCAGTCCTAGAACCTGCTTCCCTGCATAAGACAGCTGTTGTTCTTCCAGAATGTACTAGCACTGGGCCTACGCTGGATCGGAGTGATGGAGAACAGGCCAGAGCTCTGTTTGAGAGAGTCCGCAGGTTCCGGGCACACTGCGAGAGCTCTAACATCATTTACAAGGTCAATAGAAGGTTCCAAATACCAGTTATAAATCATTCTGCTGTTGTTGGGTAATGATAATCCTGAGTCCCCTGTCTCCTTTCTCTCAGGTGTACACAGCTCAGACCGTGTTCAAAGTCCTGAAGTTCATTGTGATTGTGAGCTACACCACACCTCTATTGGGCTCCATCTCTTTTACTCACATCTGCCAGCCCCATTCCCATGCTTTAACAGGATACCGGACCTTCCAGTGCACCCACCTGCTATCATCTGTCTTGCGCAAGCTGATGAAAGCCTACATCTGTCTCATGGGCCTTTATGGCTTGCTGGGTGTCTACACCCTTTTCTGGATTTTCCATAAGTACGCTTGTGGGCAATAGATTATCAAGAGTAAGAGTTTAGATCTGGGATCAGGTTCCTTTTGACTATATTATTAGCATTATTTGAATGAAAATTGGGGAAACTGATCCTGGATTAGCACTGTTACTCTGAGTCGTGCGTATCCTTCTGTGCTGTAGTCCATGGGTCCTGTTCTAAATATTCTGGGAATAACTGAAATACAGGACACCATTTTAAAACGAAGTAGCAAGAAATGTTATGTACAATGGCTTCTGAAATTATTTGTACTATTTATGAAATTTATGAAATGCAATAGCTAATGGATTTAACCCAGTAGCAATGGATTAAAAATTATGGACATATTCATACTTCAGGAAAACAGGCAACAACAAAGGTAGTTGGGGAATGAGACCGAATTGTTATACATGGTGCTCATAATTCTGGGGAACAGTATCTTCTTACCTTTATCACTCTTTGTGAATTAAGGATCTCTTTCATCAACTAAAATTTAATTCCTGGTTATATCTATGTAGCCATTTTTCCATTTTCAGATTAGTCCCAGTTTTCTCCCCAATTTGGTCACCTGCCAATTCCCACAACACTTCTCTCAACCTCTCAGCCTTCTCTCAACACTTATACGACAGCTTTCAACCGGGGTTAACACATGCTTTCTCCAAGACACATGAAGTTATCCAACCACTTTTTATACCGCTCCTCATGGTATGTCACAGCATTACTACATAATTACAGCATAGCACACTCAGAGGAAAACACTCTGTTTCCTCCTTTGCATACACAAGCTCATGAACACCACTAATTGGTTAGTGTCCTTGTGACTGACAGGGGGGAGAGAGTATACTCCTCCCGAGATAGCAGAGCCAATTTTGCTCTGAATAACCTAAAATAAATAAATAAATAAATATAAATGGCAGTTTAAATTTGATTCAGAAGCCAAAATTGGATGGAGAGAACTGGTTTAGTTGTTAACAATTAGTTGATCTGCTGAATGATACTAACTCATTTGTTTATCTTTCCTTCCGACCTTTCAGTCAAGCATGGAGATGAATGCTAACAATGTGAGTAAATATGATTAGTGTGCCTTTTAACAAAACACCTGCTACTCTCTTATTAGATGTTTACATTTTCTTTGGTTCGTCAATAGAAGTGGTGCTAGTGAGCAACTAGCAACAGAGGATCTGCTACAGATTACCTAATAAAAATGACTAGGTTCCTGAAAAGGTTCCTGTGGTGCTGCCATTAACATTCCTTACATTAATATAAGTTCTGTTGCTCAGTAGCACTTCTTCCCACTGGACTCATGAACAGCTCCTTCTGACATTTTCAGCAGGTCTCTGTCTCATTCCCAGGTCTCTGAGACAGTACTCGTTCCAGCATCTGCACGAAACAGGTTCCATGTTGGATGCTCCAGACCTGTGTAATGACCTAGCCTTCTTGCTACACATGACAGATCAGTATGACCCCCTGCTGGCTCAGCGCCTCTCAGTTTTCCTGTCTCCTGTCAGTGAAACTCGGCTCATGGAGGAGAACTTGGAGCGTCGCTGGAACGCAACCCGTCTGCGGTCAATGATAACCTCTGATCACAAGGGCCACTCTCTGCTGCAGCTGGTGGCCGTTCCACATCTGCCTCCTGCACTCTTCACCCTGAGCCAGCTGAAGGTGCTGAAGCTGGAGTTAATTGGAGATGCTAAGCTGACAGCACAGATCTCCAATATGACTGCCCTGAGGTTAGAAGTGTAATCCACAGGTTGTTTTCAGGTTGCACCTGAGTTTCCTTTTCAGACCCTGTTTTTTAGCAGCAGTCCACAGGCTGTCTTGAAAACTGTGGACTAGGACTTGCTTCAACCAAACTGAACTCCATAATAAATACAGCTCATGTATTTTGGCCAAGTGTGAAAATGCCCTTAGTTACCAACTATTTGGTTGGAGGATCCCAGAACATGGGAAGATTTTTGACAGCAAAGTCATAACTGTCATTGTGTTTACAGAACATTTAAAGTAGTTAATAAATCAAGAAAGTTGATCAGGAACATCCATCTAGAGGTCTATTTTCATTGTGTTTATTTTTAACAAAACCCCAACTAACCCTTTCTTTCCACAGGGAGCTTCACTTGTACCACTGCTCAGCTACAGTGGAGTCTGGTGCTCTTAAGGTCCTCCAGGAGCGTCTGGAGTCTCTGCACCTCACCTTCACCCAAGCTGCAGAGATCCCTGGCTGGGTGTACTCATTGCGAAACCTACAGGAGCTCCACCTGAGTGGACGAGTGGCCAGTGAAGGCACTATCGGTCGTGGCTGGGCACTGGGCAGCCTGCGATATCTGCGCCACCTTCGGGTCCTCGTCTTGCATGGCATGCTCCAGAGAATCCCGTCGGAGCTGAGCGAGGTTTCGGGCAGCTTGGTGCATTTGGAGATCCACAACGAAGGTGCCAGGCTGTTGGTGCTAACAGGACTGCGACGTCTGGTGGGGCTGACCGAACTGGAGCTACAGGGATGCAAGCTTGAGAGATTGCCTTCTGCTTTGCTAGCACTTACAGGATTGCGGAGTTTGGACCTGCAGCACAACATCCTGAGGACTCTAGAGGAACTGCTGGGACTGCAGCATCTGAGGCATCTTTCCTGCCTACGATTGGCCCACAATCGCATACTGGCTGTCCCTACCAGCGTGGGAGTCCTCCGGTCTTTGGAGGTCTTGGATTTGGCTCACAATGAGCTACGAAGTCTTCCGCCAGCGCTTTTCACAATCCATCGACTGCGGCGCCTCCTGCTTTCTGGGAACCTGCTTGAAGACCTGCCTGCTGAAGTGGGGGCACTGACATTCCTCACCGAACTTGACCTCAGCAGGAACAGGCTCGAGAGCCTTTCAGAGGCACTTTTTGCCAACTGCAAGGAGTTGCGCATTCTGAATTTGGCCAACAACTCCCTAGGATCCCTGAACATAGGATTGGGCTCTTTGAAGCACCTTTCTAAATTGGATGTACAAGGAAACAACCTTGAGGAACTGCCCATTGAGCTCGGTTGCTGCTCAGGGCTTCGTGGAGGCGGTTTGCTGGTGGAGAGCTGGCTACGCTACACTTTGCCATGTCACATCAGGGACTTCCTGCAGCAGCCATCTTGTGCCTCTTCTGAAGCTAATTCCCGGCCTGGTTCGGATATTTTCCCTGCCTTCTCCGCTGCACAGTGGAGCTTTCTTACCTCTGTGGAATCACAGATATAGTTTAGAAGAGATCTGAAAATGCTTTCTATTTAATGTTGAGAAAGTCATAGTGTGTTTTTTCAGCAGCAACCTTTGGCCTGAATTTGCTAGAAAGATGTAGCAGGTTCTTCTTGAATGTTTTCATGTTGAGTTTCAGTGGAAAGCAACATACAGACTCCTTTCCCACTTTTTATGATGAATAAGTAACCCATGCTCAGAACTGAACTGGGATAAAATGATGAAAAATCATGATAGAATCATGATTATTGATCACAGATATTTAACCAATTAGGAACAGTTTTATTCACTTTATTGTATTATTTAAAATCAGTAGAAAACAGTCATTTATTTAACATTGGATAATATAAACTAATATTTATCTGAATGTAAAATCGCTCACTCACAATGTTATATGAAAATACAAATGCAAATGAAACAAAAATAAAATTTTATCAAAAGAACTAACTTTAGCTAAGCACCGCAATGTTGCAATGGACAAACAGCTGCGTGAAAACTGATTTTTTAAAAATATTGGCTAATAGGCTAGCAAAAAGTGGTTTTCCTGTAACTCTAATAGTCTTCTATACGTCATCATTGTGCACAAACTAATGGTAGGCGTACCCCAGGTTCTGGTCAGGTACTAAACCATATCATTTCCTACAGTAGCAGATTCAGTGATACCACCAAATATCAAATCATTGCCTTATCTATCAAAATCGTATCATATATTTCTGCTAATGTGAGGTTGCCAAGTACTGTTTGTTTACATATGTGTTACGTGTGCACAGATATGTCTGAAAAGCAGGAGAGAAAATTCTTGTTTTGGTTTTAGAGTAAGGCGGCATTTTATATTTGCAGTGTTTTTAAATTGTCAGTATATTAATGTATGTATTTTTTTTTTATGGTAATGAATTTGTAACTCCATAATTTAACTTACCAATTAAAAGAATAATCTTTGACTAACCTCTGTTTTTTTATTAATTCTTCATGTTCATACTACACTCACTGTCCACTTTATTAGGAACACCTGTACACCTGCGTATTCATGCGATTATCTAATCAGCCAATCATGTGGCAGCAGCACAATGCATAATTTCGTGCAGATACAGGCCAAGAGCTTCATTTACTGTTCAGGTCAAACATTGTAATTGGGAACTAATGTGATCTTAGTGACTTTGACCATGGTATGGTTGTTGGTGCCAGGCAGGCTGGTTTGAGTATTTCAGAAACTGCTGATCTCACTGCTGATTTTCACACACAGCAGTCTCTAGAGTTTACATAGGATGGAAACTTTACAGTGTTATACACAACACATGGACAAAGTCATGCAGTCCTGTTGGGATCAAGGTAGACTATTTTCTCTTCTATTCTATTCAATATTGCATGTCACTTTATTCTCCTTACTCTATTAGAGAAATGAGAGAAACATTCCTTGTATTTTCTGACTTTTCAAACTAAACCAAGGTGTGGCTGCCGTACACAAATTACATGCTCTTTCTCTCACAGGTTAACTTTCAGTGACGCAACAGAGATCTCTCTTCCAGGATTTCTCCACCACAACAAATCCTCACTGAGTGCTACTAAGTCCTGTTCAAGATCACAGAGGTAAAGTTTGACATTAAGTAGAAACCATTTGTTTTGTCCTGTAGCTAAAGTTTACGTAAAAACTCAAAACTACTAATTTATTAGTTAGTTATTAGTATTTATTAGGGAAACTAACCTTTGTGTAATGCGTATGTGTATAATTGTACATTATTGTGCCTTTTATAACTCGTAAAAATGTTGCTTTGTTGTACAGAGTAGAGAGATGAACAGCAGCCGAGTGGATATTATGTTGGATTTGGTTCCACAGGAGGAGCTGATTCGTTTTTTTTGCCGCAGGAAAACAGAGATTTCCCATGGCATGGACGAACCACTTCTTTTCCTCAACCAACTTCAAGACTACGATTTGGTACCTGAGGATCTCTACCAGGCAAGAGAGCACGAATAATGTCTATTTTATACTCCTACATTTTTTTCGTACTCCTGAAATAAAGAAACTGTCTGGCTTGACTTGCTAACACTATATTCTGTTATTGTATTTAGTGTTCAGTGTGAGGATGTTAATGTTTGAATGGTTGTTTATTAATAAATGTTACTAATATAAGATAGCATAATTCGAAATATGTACACTATACTGAAAGTGAAAGCATTTTGATTTGTAAAGGAAATCATAATATGCAAATAATGAAAGTGCACTGGAGCTTGTAACTGTGCTTAAGACCAAACTTCTACTAACTGTATACATTATTTTTACATTTTATGATTTATTTTGTTTATCTAACATCTATGAAAGAAGATTTCAGTGTCGGTGCTTTTAGCTAAAGTTGTTTCTTTAATTTGTGCACCGTATTACGGACGCTCTATAGCCTGAAGTAAAGAAGGAACCTTGTACTTTTTGTTAGTTCCACCAAGAAACTTGTACACAAAATAAAGGTTTTTTTGAAGTAAACTTTTTTTGTTCCTAAGATTGTGCAAGTAAAGCAATGTTGGAAATATTCAAACCATCAAGTCTGGTACCAAGCACCATGCCATGGTCAAAGTTACTGAGATCACTTTTTTGTCCAGAGGAGCTGAAAATGAAATGTGTCTGTAATTAATAGTAATTGTGTTTAAAATCAGTAATGATTGATGTATTATTCAAATAATGAAACAAATAAGTGGTTGTTGAATTCTCACCTCTCCCGCTCTCTGTCTGTACAGAAGGTAATAAAGATGACAAGTAAGGAGAGAAGGCAGAATGGTGTGTATCAGATTTTGGAATGGGTGGAGAAGCAGGGAGCGCAGTGTATGAGGCTCTTTTGGAAGTGTGTGTTTCAGGATCACATCCTGCAGAAATACCCTTTCCTGCGCTCACTCCTAACCAGCCTTCTGGAAGGTCAGCCTCTCCATTTTATCACATTTCTGCATTAACTTTATTGTTTTTCACACAATTTCCAAATTCAAAGTTTATGAATTTATTATTTCTCTGAATGTAATCTTGAAGTGTCCCATTTAAGGATCCTTCATGATAACACAATATTTGACATAACCAAGATCGTGTTGTCATGATAATGATCAGCATCAGCAGTGTAAAACGTGGGTACAGAATTGAGGTGTAGTATGCGATGTGCTTAGGTGGGTTATTCCACTAATCACAGTACACCAGACCAGGTTAAAATGACACAGGGATTATTTTGAGGCAAAATCTGTAGGAAGTAGTGACCAAATTTGGAAAGGTTTTCCTGGTGAGTTCGCAGTGGCAACAGGCTGATCCTGTGGGATCCCGAGACATTCCCAGGACTGAAAGAATCTTTTCAGCGGTCCTGGGTCTGCTGCGGGATTTCCGTCAGTCAGACATTCCTAGACCAGCTCTAGCGGTAGTCAACCAGAGGATATCGTTCTAAACATCCTGAACTGTCTTCTCTGAATTCAGAGGAGGAGCAGTGGTTCTATTCCCGAGGCTATCAGGTATTACAGAGCCCAGAAACCTGCAGAAGAACCTTATTCACACTGCCTGTACCTTATTCTTTCAGCCACTACCCACAGGTGAGGATATGAATAAGATCCCAAGATACCTAAACTCCTCTGCCAGGGGCAGGGTCGCTTCCCTCACCTGGAGGAAGTGTCCTGTACATATCCGTGTCTCTGACTCTCTTATTTTCATTCCAGCTGCTTCACACCCAGCTGCAAAATGTTCAAGTACATATCTGAGTGAGCATCATTTGCATATAGCAGGGATGTTGCCTGTCCCATTCTGGAAACCTGTCTAAAAAGAGTGGAGATAAAACACACACTTGACGAGTCTGACACCCACTTAAACGATTTTACCTGGACATCAAGAATGCAGACAGAACTAGCAACCCAATCGCACAAACTGGAGTCCCAGATAAGCCATATCTCCAACAAAATATGTTGAGGCACACAATCATGGGCCTCCTCCCAAGTCATAAAACAGTTATAGACTGGAATAGCCATGACTGCCATGACTCCTCACATAGCTGTCCATTGTTCCAGAACCTGCATTGTTCATCCTGAATCATAGATCGTATGGAATCTTGACCTAGAACTTTTCATTAGATCATGTTCCTGGAAGGCTGAGGAGAGTGATTCCTTAATAATTGGAAAACACCCTTTGGCCCCCCTTTTTTAAATTAGACACCGCTGTCCACAGCCCAGAGGCACTGCCCTAGATCATCATACAAAACTGAAGACACGTTTATTTTCCCTCAGTCAAATTTCAGAGTCTGTAGCCTTAATCATGAGTGGTAACATGAAGCGCCATTATGAAACAAAACATGACCACTTTGCTTTTTCCTCCAATTAAAGAAGAAGAAGGAGCAGTTGAGCAGTGAGCAATAACTCGGCTCAGCTTCTTGTTATCTAAGCGAAAAGCCTGCATGTTTTGTGTTCTTTAAAACTGCATTGTTTTTAATATTTTTCATAATCGTCATTATCGATTACTTGGACTAATTGTTGCAGTTCTAGAGTTCACCATGTTTATTTTTGTTTCCTAATGCTGATAAAAAAATCTGTTAATTAAAACCACAGCTTCTTTGCCTAAGCAGTAAAATAATAACATGAGCTTATTTTTGCTAAGAGCATGCATGCCCTGAGTCTCTCACATCTCTTGTAATGTGCAATAAGAGGCAGGATGCAAGTCCATACAATCAGCCTGTAGCTTATTTGGGGCTTTCCACAAATCAGCATCAAAGTCAAGCAAAGTGTAGCAAGGTCAAAACCAGAACACATGAAACAAGGCAATAAATAAGGCTCAGTAATGACATGCACAGATATTTAAAAAATGCTGACAATCACTCAGTTGCTAGAGATCACAATGATGAGTACAGCTTCTAACGTTTGTTCTGAAACCTACAGCTGAATGAGGAAGCCAGTGCTTTCAAACCTGCTTTTTAAAACATGAATGTACAAAACATCACCATAATCTATAACAAGAAAAACGAGCATGTTGGGCACAACAAATCCAAAAATAAAAACCCGAAACTTTACTTTTGCAAGTGCTTTTGGCAGAGCTGAGATAGCAGGAGATAATAGTGTCATCACCAAGTAAACACAAATCAGCAGATATGTTGCCAATATCTTTAAAGGTGCACTATGTAGGATTCAGGATCTATTAGCAGAAACGGAATATAATATTCATAAGTATGTTGTCATTAGGGTATCTAGGAATCATTGTGTTTTTGTGAGCTTAGAATGAGCCCTTTATATCTACATAGGGAGCAGGTCCACCTCTACACAGCCGCCATGTTGCGCCACTACAGTAGCCTAGAACGGACAAACTTTTAGAGAGCGCCTTCCACATTTAAATTTTTAAAAAAAATGGAGGATCATACTTATTATTTTGCACAGAAAAAGCAAGAAAATGTGAATGTAAGTACTTGGAAGTACCTGAAGGCCACCGTACGCTCTAATACATGATTGGAAAGTCAACTGAATCCTACATAGTGGACCTTTAACTTGTATAAATGAAAACAGATAATTGAATCTTGTGAAACCCCAGCTTTAAAATTCATCTCAGCAGAATAAAAACCATCAGAGAATTCAGTCTGAGATCAACCCATCGTCTTGAATGCCCCAGCGTCAGACAGTCCCATATTAACCATGCGATACATGCAGTAAATTTGCCCTTATAATCCTATACTTTGTCCCTGGAATGCTGGTTCACGCTGAGTGGCTTTAAAAACTAGAAACTCAGTATAGTATTACTGATTAAAAATATTAATAACATTATAAAATAATAATAACAGCAAATGGTCTACTTTTTTTTCTCAGTATTCAGGAACTTTGTTGTTTCTTATGGCCATTTCTTGTTACACTGGGATAAAACGCACAAATACGTACACTACCAGTCAAAAGTTTGGGGTCACCTACTCTTTTTCATAGGTTTTTCTTTATTTTTTTTGCTTTCTACGTT
>JAQMYM010000021.1:1737655-1753187 GCA_030014255.1 Parauchenoglanis ngamensis
ACAGAGGAGCGCTGGTTCACTCCTGAGGAGTTCATACAGCAGGAGTTAACGCTGACAGATGGACACTGGGAGAAAGATATACTGTGTCATGGCAAAACACTTAACTACCTGCTGAAGGTAATGTGAGAGATTGATGATATGATAACAGACACAGCTGACAGACATTAGATCTCCAACCTTTAGCAATGTGTAGACATCACTAAAGTCACCGTGTGTTGCTTTCAACTAGGGCTTTCATTTCTTTACTCTCTCTTTCGCAGTGTTATATAAGGAATAACACACAACGTGCTGTGCTGTTATAGGAAAATAATGCACACTGGGGCTTCCAGCCTGAAGCGACACAGAAGCTTACCATTTTATTTATTGTGTAATAAGATGCTTCTCTTGAAGTTTATAATACAGAAAAAAAAGTAGTTTGTCATGTTAATGAGCGCCAGAAAGCGGAAACTCCTCTGTCCTGAAGACTTTTTTCCTGTACCAGGAAACATACTGACTGTTGCACTGGAGACTCCTTCCTTATACATATGCTACATGTACGTGTCCTATCAGAAATCTTTACCACTATACCACCAGTGTATAATCTAGAATTATACACTTTTCTTTGTTAAATATCTTTTTTTTTCTGGAGGAGCGTCCACCCTACCCATCCCTGTGTGTGAGCTGTTACTATAGAAACAATAATATGTTAGAAGGAGCACATCAATATAAACCTGTGATTTGTGTTGAAGACAGAACTACTTTCAGAGCTGTGCTGTTATAGAAAATTAATCAACACCTTCTCGTTCTGATTTGAGAATTCAGCACTATAAAATTGGATAGAGAGAGAAGGTACACACACTAAAACCTTCTTGTAGCGAAGTAGGGCTAATTCATGTTCCTGCGTATGTTCTGTTTGCAGAAGAAGGTCTTGGATATCCATTCACTGCTGTGTCACTGTGGACTCTGCTGTCCTGACGACCCGGTGAGTCCGAACCCCGTGTTCTTGCAGGGACTGAAACTTGCTTTGGTTTTGCCTCAGTGTTATTCGTTTCATTTCTTCAATCAGCTGGATCAGTTTGAAGATGATGTGTGCTTCACTGTACAGGACAAAGAACTTGGGTGAGTAAAACTGAAAACCAGAGAGAGAAGGAGGGCATACGAATCTGAGCTAGAGACGGGGGGGCAATCTTTTTGGACGGATCAAACAAACAAACAATCTGAAACTGATCTGATCAGTGATTCGTTCGTTTAACTCTGTCTTTCTACAGTCTTTAAGCACTAGTGCACTGACTCATTCGTTCGTCTCTCGATCGTTCCGCACCACCTCCCAGCTCCTCGCCGATCTAACCAAAAGCGAAAGACTGATCGGTTCACTGAGATGTCAGTCAGACATTTGCAAATGACCGTAGGAGCCTGGAGCAAGAGGAGGAGATTTAGAGGACTGATAACTGAATACGGCAACGCAGCCTATCTGGAAGTGCCGTTAGGGAACCAACAAACCGGGGACCTGACTTCTTTTATTTGCAGTTGTTTGGTATTTTATTGAACAAACCAGCTTTTTAAAGACATCATGCACAGTGGAAACATAGTACGCTATTTACTTAAATCCTGTCGTTAATAATTTTCTGTAATATTTGATATAGCCATCTAATAAAAGCGATTCAAACGATTTCACAAAGCATATTAATACATGGTGTCTTTTGTAATAATTGAAAATCCAGGATACTTGTAGGATGTTTTCATATACGTGTCACGTATATGTATACGCACATTTCTAATTTTGCCGTGAATACATTCCTTAATCTGTATCATGTCCATCACCAAAATATTATACTGTAAAACAACCTATAAATATGACTTTGTGGGCCAAATCATTGTGTGCATTGTGTTTACAGCTGCCTTTCTCAAAAGTTGATTTTCTGTTAAGTTAATGATCCTGTAAACATTTTTGCTGCTTTATCAGGATTGGCTGCACCAAAGGACCCCTTATTTTAAAGGTAATTTACTGCAAGGTTTAGAATTTCCAGTAAAACACCTTTGCATTTTTTTTTGACCAACTTTGGACTCATTTTGTGATGAAGCTCCATGTGAATTTTACAGTAATGCAATAATACATTTAAAACATGTAACTTGTTTTAGACTGAAATTTTGTAAGTTTAAGTGTGACAGTCGTAGGAGATGAATCATTCTGAGAAATAAACAGGAACATGTCGGTTTTTCCGGAAGTTCTAACCTACTGAACGACGAACCGAACCAATCATTGGAACGAACCGAGCGAAAAGCACACATCTCCGCCGCACAATCTGGCAACACGCTGATCCCACGGTTTCATTTAGCGCCAGGGATAGACAGACTCGACTAACCAATCACGGCGCAGCTGGATAGAACTCTCGAGTTGTTGGACATCCAAATCATCCAATGAAATCGCGTCTTCTCGGAGAGGGCGGGTACTTCCGGGTTGCAGTATAAACCCGAGGCCTGCGCGTGTGCTTGTAACATCTTTCCTAATTCTGCTCCGGGTTTATTCGTTTGTAAAGGTAAGATTGGATTGTTTGAATTAATCACATTCAACATTTAGAGCTGATTTTTAAATTAGTCTATGTATGAATGATGACGGTTTGTGGTTTTTTCTGAATGTAAAGTAATCAGAATAAGAATCGATGCGTGTTCGTTCATTGCAACGCTTCGGCTAGCGCGGTGGCTAGTTAGGCTAATTAGCATAGCGGGCTTTTTAGCTCAGAATTATTTGTTTTCTGACTTATTGTTTAATAGTATGTGTTTTCTTAGTTCAAGTAATGATAAATGGTGAAAATGGTACATAATAAGCTACGGTAAATAAAAAATATTTAAACGCTAAATAGTCAATAAGTGTACAGCTAGTAGCCGGTTAGCTATTAGCAATGATGGTGGCCTCATTGTTTCCAGCTAACACTGTTTCTGAGTACAGAAATTATTTATTCCTCTCTCTCTCACACACACACACACACTGCGCACAATGATATAAACATATTACTTTAATAGGTATAGGTAGTAATTTAGATATAAACGCGGAAAAAGTTAACCTTCACTCCCAGTACAGCTGTAGAGCCCTAGGTAGGGAGTAAGGTTCCCTATGTAGGGCTCAGGGGTAGGGCGCGCGCGTATTTGAGAAGCAGTCACGACTAGTTTGATGCAGATAAACAGCCGGTGGCCTGCTGGACTTCCGTTATTAATAAAACCTCCTCTCTGGTGGAGGAAATGTTACTAACTCGCTGTAATGGTGTTAATGGTTGCTATTATTATTAAGCAGTGGTTTGGAGCTGCTCCTTGGAGAGACGATTTGACCAGAATGATGTATTTCAGGCTTTTTCATGATAAAAGGAGGTGATATTTTGCAGGGCTGGTGTTATTTCGTAACATTCTCTCTCTCTCTTATTCAACATTTCCAAAATATTATCATTTAATTAAGGTGGGAAAGGGAAACGGTCTGCTGGTAAATCAGGCTTGACCCTTCAGCTGAGTTATTGCATGATTACACTCTCCAGCTCAGTCCCAGAGTCCAGGGTGGTGTTTACATGCAGCACGCTGTGTTTTAAATACACGTGACTTCAGCAAAACCTCCACATATTCAGTGATGGTCCCCTCTGGAACTACTTCTTCCTCCATGTGGAAGTTTTAAACACGATAAGCCGGATATTATCTTTCCTTCATGGCCACATGGTCGGTCAAAAGAATTTAAAATGTTACTACTTTGATAAAATATCTTCAGCTTTACATTAGTTTATGCGCTGTGGCCTCGGATGTCACTGCACTTGTGCAGTTCTTTTTTGATTATGGTGTCGAAGATGCCGACTCGACTCGCTGCTTGCCGCACAGGATTCTGGGAGGAGAGAGCCAGCCCGTTTAAGTTAAAGCAGGAACACCCAACAGGGCTCATGATGAGATCTCTGATTCAGAATAGCAATAACAATCAGCCCTGTGCTGAATCACAATCTGCATTCACTTTCATGATTTTCCGCAATAGCCTGAGACAATGAGTTGTATTTAAGAGCATCACAGGTTTAGTCAGACCAAGTCCAACAAGTTCTCAGGAACGCTGCATTGTTGTGGGTCTGCTCTTCTCGCAAAACTGGAATGATTTATTTTTTATTTATTTATTTTTTTTTTTTTTAAATAATAATGTCATTCCATGTCTCATAATTGTAAAATGTGGAATCGGAGTGAAGTTTATCCACTGTGTATAATCCGAGCAGGCAGGAGGGTGTTGCTCTGGGGTCGGACTGTACTGATTACAGATGTTTGGGATGAGGAAATGATGCCTGGATTTCTGGCACTTGTGAAAACGCAAGAGCTTTAACTTCCTCTGCACTTAAAGATGCTTTGTTTTCAGCACCTGCTCTGTGTGGAGTTCTTTAATCACTTCTCACTGTGTGTTCGCAGTATGGCCGAGAATGATGCCGATAACGAGCTGTTGGACTACGAGGAGGATGAGGAGCCTCAGGGAGCACCAGAGAGCGCCACACCGGCCGGGAAGAAGGAGGTGAAGGGTTCCTATGTGTCCATCCACAGCTCCGGCTTCAGGGACTTCCTGCTCAAACCCGAGCTCCTGAGGGCCATTGTGGACTGCGGCTTCGAGCATCCGTCAGAAGGTACAGCGCAAATACCATCCATAAATAACAGGAACTGATTCAATTTTTAAATCTGATTGATTTCTTCTTCACCCTTATACAAGCACGGCACTGAGTAACTGAAGGGGTGTGTGTGTTTCAGTGCAGCACGAGTGTATCCCGCAGGCCATCCTGGGCATGGATATCCTGTGCCAGGCGAAGTCGGGTATGGGGAAGACGGCGGTGTTTGTTTTGGCCACGCTGCAGCAGATCGAGCCCGTGGATGGACAGGTACGTCTTCCGCTGTTCATCACTTGTCAAGAACGTTAAACTGGTTCAGCTGTGCGCGTCAGCTTTCAACTCCTGTTGTCCAATCAGGTGTCGGTGATGGTGATGTGTCACACGCGTGAGCTGGCCTTCCAGATCAGCAAAGAGTACGAGCGCTTTTCTAAGTACATGCCGACGGTGAAGGTGGCCGTGTTCTTCGGCGGTCTGCCCATCAAGAAGGACGAGGAGGTGCTGAAGAAGAACTGCCCGCACATCGTGGTGGGAACGCCGGGACGCATCCTCGCCCTCGTCCGCAACAAGACGCTCAGCCTCAAAAACGTCAAACACTTCGTCCTGGACGAGTGCGATAAGATGCTGGAGCAGCTCGGTACGGGCTTCTTGTCGGTTTTCCTCTTCGGCGTGCTCTCGCGCTGTGGCAGTTTTCTCCACTGCATGATGTAGCTAAATGTTTACTGTTGCTATTACTGGATGTTTGTGACCTTTTTAGACAAACTTTAGTGTTTTAGTGCAGCTTCTCTGTTGGGCGTTTTTGCACGGATCTGGCAACCAGGGCTATGCGCCGTAGCTCGGAGACGGTCCTCTGTCTGGTTTATGGGACGTGAACACGGAGCCCAGGGATCAGTCCGTTATTAGTTAATGAGCTACATTTTCATTTGCTTACTTTTTAAACAAGTGAGCTGGAATCTTATTCCAGAAGGTCAGGGAGCCGTACCTAGAACATCTAGTGCTTTGTGGCTTTCTTCATGATGCTTACTCTCTCTCCATCTGCTTCTTAATGTCTTTATCATTCTGGTTATTTGTCTCTCTATCTCTGTCCGTGTCTCTCTCGCACAGATATGAGGCGTGACGTGCAGGACATCTTCAGACTCACCCCTCATGAGAAGCAGTGCATGATGTTCAGCGCCACCCTGAGTAAAGAGATCCGGCCGGTGTGCCGCAAGTTCATGCAGGATGTGAGTGTTCACAGCATGCTGCAGTGAGGAAGTCTCAAAACTCTACCACACTGCTGTACTGCTACAGGAAATGACCTCACAAGCCTAGGGACCTTTGCTTAACCTTTGCTAGTTATAAACTGCACTGTTGTATGGTCTTTTTGTTAGTTTAGGGGAAACTTGCAGAACATTTTGTCATCCTTTTTAAACCCTGTTTGTTTTCCTTCTCTGACGATCAGCCGATGGAGGTGTTTGTGGATGACGAGACGAAGCTGACGCTGCACGGCCTGCAGCAGTACTACTGCAAACTGAAGGACAGCGAGAAGAACCGCAAGCTCTTCGACCTGCTCGACGTCCTCGAGTTCAACCAGGTGAGAACACCTCGTATGAAATCCCACCCTCCTCTGAAGCCGGGGGGCCTGCACTGCTAACGGCTGTGCTGTAATTCCCGTTTTGTCCTGCAGGTGGTGATCTTTGTGAAGTCGGTGCAGCGCTGCGTGGCTCTCTCTCAGCTGCTGGTGGAGCAGAACTTCCCAGCCATCGCCATCCACAGAGGCATGGCTCAGGAGGAGAGGTACACACACACACACACACTTGTGGCTGCATCAAACCGGTTTAAACAGGTTTCAGTGCTGATTTTCCTGTGGTTGTTTACCAGCTCTGTGATGCGTCACTTGGTCCTGTTATGCGTGGCAGGTCACATGAACATGATCATCTTGTTTGTTTACTTTTTTTTTTTTTTTTGTGGGGATTTTTTTTTATTCAATAGTCATATTTTGAATCATGAAACACAACAGTAGGAAATAGACACATGAACATTTGACATGGGTCAGACATCGTTTAATCTCTAGGGTGTCCCTCACTCTGTCGTTCTGTTCGAAGACATTAACCAGCAGCTGGTGCTGTGATGGGGCAGAGGTAAAGTTATTAACCCAGCGTTTCCTCCATCAGAACTTGTTTGTTTTCCCCTTTACACCACAAAGACTTTTTACCTACTAAAGAGCATCATGTCGCTTTTTTTTTTTTTTTTTTTTTTAAAAAGTCTGTGAAAGATTAGTTCCTGTTACTTATAAGCAGTCAGAAGGTAATCAGAGTGGGGGGTTACGGCTTGCCATGCCGCAGGGCTTTAACTCTGACTGTTAATGGAGACGCCGTCCATAAATACGGCGTAAACGGCTCCTTCCAGAAACCGCGTGATGTGCAGCTGCGCTACTGTCCGAGCTGCCGTTCTACAAAACTTATTACTAATCGGTTAATCTGACCAGTGAGACTCGAGAGTGATTTGGGTAATCACACCTCACGACTCAAGTCAGCCTCCGCAACATAGAGAAGGTCACCTTCAGAGCAGAGGAAAAAACTACAAAAAGGTGGTGTGTTGCACATCAGTTTCCCCTACTTCACAGAGCTGTTTCAGCATCATGCACACCTGTGTCTGTGTTTTTCCACTTGCAATACAGCTGCTGTTCTGTCTCCCAGCAGTGAGAAGACGTGTGTGTGTGTGTGCGCTCAAACACACTGATGAAACCATATTAATGATGGCAGATGAAATCAACAGGAAGTGTCTCCTACTGTGTCTAAACTTTGTGTGTGTGTTCAGGCTGTCGCGCTACCAGCAGTTTAAGGACTTCCAGAGGAGGATCCTGGTGGCCACGAACCTGTTCGGCAGAGGGATGGACATCGAGAGGGTCAACATCGTCTTCAACTACGACATGCCGGAGGACTCGGACACATACCTGCACAGGGTGAGTCTCGGCCCACGTCTTGTCTACATGATGTGCTTTCATGCTTAAAGATAAGGTACGCTTTTTGTACAAAGGCTTCCTGCACCACCAATGGACATGATTCCAGTTGTATAGCCTAATCTCGGACTACTGTATTGTGTACATGGAGAGTAAGTGGCTTAAACGCCAAAGGAAGATTCCATACACTGATTTACTGGCCTCGTGGGCATTGTGTTGTGTTGTAGGAAAATAATTCGTACTAGAGAAGTGTGAAACTGCCCACACACGGTACAGGAGTCTGCTTTTTACTTGGTGTGTGCAGCAGCACGGCGAGCAGCGTTATTATTCACACACTCGCTGCGTATCTTCTGTGCATCTGGAACATTTAACCGTGATGCTCTCTAGACTTTCAGGTTTCCAAGTTGAGCTGTGTGAAATGTTTAGTGATTTCATCCTACATGATATACACCGACTACCTCCATTTCTCTTCAAAACTTTTTCCGCTGTCGTCGTGATTGGTGTCATGAACTGTCTCGAGTCAAAAACTCATTCAAAAGTATTTACTAATTTCGAAAATCTTAATGACTGGCAGGCAAAGCAGACGTTTCTGTAGGTTTGAAGGCAGCGTGAGGGATTTTGAAAATTCAAACACTAATTGTAAAGCTGTCTGTTTGTTAATGTGTGTCCATCTCTGCAGATCCTCAGACCTCCTCATCTGTTGATTATTTTCAACTTCCTTTGTTTTCTCCTCCTCAGGTTGCCCGCGCTGGTCGATTCGGCACTAAAGGTCTGGCCGTAACCTTTGTGTCTGACGAGACGGACGCCAAAACGCTGAATGACGTGCAGGACCGCTTCGAGGTCAACGTGGCCGAGCTTCCGGAAGAGATTGACATCTCCACTTACAGTAGGATTTCTGTCTCTTCTCGATCAAAGGCACTCGTTCATGTAGGATGGGTTTACATTTCCAGTTTCACCTTAAACACTCGTTTCCTTCCCTCCGTGTAGTCGAGCAGTCCAGATGAGCCGTGGCGGCGTGTCGTGCCTGAGGACCACCAGCTCGCAGACGTACCTGTGATCACGCTGTCGTTGCCTGGCCGGAGGAGCCGCCGCCTCCGGTGCATGCTGTTGGTTTCAAAGTTCTGCATCATGACACTGTTTTTAACTTTTTACTGTTTCTCTTTTGGGAAGGGAGGGGAGGAAAAGATGTCTGCTTTTTGTCCCAAGTCATCTGTTTTTTGTTTTAAAGGAATTAAAACTTTTTATACAGTTACCGTTTGTGTTGTTGCTGTTCGACTGCCTCTATATTAACACCAGAACACTTTCACGATGATTCGTCGTGATGTTTTTAGTGACTTAATGAAGATCAGTAACTAGTTTTATGGTTAAATTCTCAGTCTCAATTTATTATTTTTTTTGCTGTAAATTTAGCAGTGCGTGAAAATAAACAGTAATTGGAGAAAGATGTTTAAGCTCCAGTTTGTCATTTGGACCTCTAATGAAAGCCAGAGTCTCACACGGTGCTTTATTTAAGTAAAAACCCCAAACCTGAGCCATGAGCTCGTTCTCACCACAGCGCTGCTGAATCCTGGCTTCTGATTGGTCAGAAGTTGTTGGATCATTTTCTTAAACAGCATCTCTGACCGTATGGCAGGTTTATATTGATGCTTTTATCGTTTCTACGGTAACGGCGGTGTTGGTGTTTTGTGAGATGTTATTACGAGCGCTGTATGGAAGGAGCCTCCAGTGTCCGTGTGAAGATGTAATTGTAATTTTTCTAACATCTTTGAGTGGGAGGAGTTTGTGCTGTTTGGTTTATTGGTAACATGACAAGCTGTATTTTTGTTTCCATTTTTTTTTTCTTATAAACTTCAAGCTAGAGGAAAGAATTGGCGAGGATGGTGAGGGAATGACTGTTATATCTGCTGTAATGTGAGCGAGAACAAGAAATAACTTTCATGGAGAAAGTTACTAGAAATAGTTCAAGTATAGCATGAAGTTTATTAGTAAACAACAAGAAGCCATTGGTGAACTGCAGAATTTTTTTTCTAGAACAGTTTTATTCCTTTCTTAAACTTATTAGCATTTAAGGTTGAAGTGTCCGCATGAACCTTTCTCCAGTTACAATAATAATTTACACCCACCAGATGAGCGTGGAGACCCAGTCCTCTTCAGCTCCAATAATACTGACATCTGTGTGTGTGTGTGTGTGTGTGTGTGTGTGTGGCATCTTAGTCTTGTTAATCCTTAAATGCCTAATAGCAAAATAGTTTCATAGATCTGACTAGATTAAAATGCTTCAATAAGTAAGAAAAGCAGATCTCATTACAATGGATTACAATGGATTTGCTACACACACACTGGTTATGTGTAGCAGGTGTGTGTTTGTCCTAAAAAGAGCTCCAGGCTTGGATTTCTGTTCAGATAAATGCCAAAAAAAGTGACATCATGTTGATGTTTCCTGGCTGCGTGAGCCGTTTAGGACAGTCCCGTATCTGTGTTTGTCCACTGGGATAGAGGTGGTAAAAGAACTGCAATTTATTTTTTCATAAATAAACATGTCTTAAAATTGTCTCATAGAAGTTAAGATAAAACTTCAGCTCAGGTCAATGTGGAAAAGTATAAAGTCTTACATTTACCGAGTGTGGAAGTAAAACTACAGGAAAGACTCTCGAAAGAAAGGAAAAAAAAGATTTTAATTTATTTCCTGATCATAATTCAGTGCCACCAAAGGAACGTGTGCAAACATTAGCTAACGGTTTTCTTCCTCATCTCTGAAAAGTGAGCTAGCATGATACCATGCAAACTAGCCGCATGCTAATAGCTAGCTGTCAGAATCCAAACTGTTGTGATAAATGCGAAAATGTACGTAGCAGCAGATGGATTACAGAAATGTAGATTTGTTAGATCGACTCCTTGATGCTAACTAGTCATCTAACGGCTTTATAAAAGTGCGATTATAGAGAAATGCATTCAGGGGGAAGTACAGTCTTTTAAAATGTAGTAAAAATAATAGAGATAGAGATCAACAACACATCAGACACAAGTAACTGTATTCTGTTACATTTCTGTTAAGAAGCACTGAACGAGATATTAAACAAACCAGAGACAAAGTGTTGGTTAATTTCCCAATGATGCACATGACAGCATAATGTTCAGACTATTCACTCAGAAAAGTGTGTGTTTAAGCTGATATCAAATCTACGAGTATTTGATTCTGAACCGGACGAATTATAATCTATATAAATAAAAAAATATGAAGACAAGAACAAATACACCAGACGTCTAGGCACTGGACATTAGAAGCACTTTACAGACAGCTAGTATTAAAAAAAATCGTTTTCTTTGATATACATCAAGCAACAACAACAAAAAAAACTAACTGCGGTGAAAATTGAAACGCCAGGTTTGCTAAAGTAAAACACGTTATGGTTGCTTTAAAGGAACAGTTTGGCAAAAAATCAAATGTACACAGTTTATACTCTTTTACCATAGTTATCATGCCTCACGCAAAACGTTTCCATAAACACACCCTTAACGACAATAAAGAACTATAGTAATATTATAGGATTACTACACCAAAATCTTATAATAATACTACAGAGAGCTGTTTACTGCTTCAGGAATCTGAGTAATTTGGACATCATAGAAATATAATATGTACTGCAGGAACGCTACAGATGGGAAGATTATTAAAGACACATTACAGCGCATTATAGAAGTATTGTACATTACTACAGAACTCCTACAGTGTTACTGCAGCTCTTTTTCGTAAGGGCATGGCCATATACGTGCAACTGTTCCAGCGTTCAGCTACACGGTGAAGTCCTATTCATGTCTATAGAGTAATGTAAATCCCAAATCTTTAGTGAAACTGGAGAGCCAAAATTTAGAAATTTCATACCACCAGCACACGTTGGACTTGCAATCTTAATGGAAGTGCAGTGGAGAAAAGTTCAACTTTTCAGAAAAGCACAGTGTGAATTTAAGCGCTTTTTTTTTTTTACCTCCCGACCAATCAGGATGCAAGCTGGGGATAATTAAGAATAAAAAGTAAACATGGCAAACAGTGCCAATGAGAAATGAACCTTATTTTACAACCATCAAAATCATTTCACTACCAATATTCCAACAAAATGAACGTAACAGCGTGTGTATGTTTGGGACGTTCACCTGCACGTGATGTGACGTCTCACAAGCCAGAGTTTCAGCGACATCTAACAACCTCCTGCTCAGAGTCACACCAATCTGCGTTATAAATCTAATCTAATTAGCAAGCTAGGCTGGTTAGTTAGCTGGTACTAGTTAGCTAGGACTTGTCATGTTTACAGCATTTCAGTTGTTGCATTTCGAGTAAGTTTGATTTCTCGCCAAACCGTTCCTTTTGTGATATGTAATGTTGATACTCTTCAAAGCAATGCGAAGCTGCACATATTCTACAAAAAAACGATACACGTTTAACATGGACACCTTGAAGACCAAGCCATCGACGGTGACGATCTTTCTACAGTCTGACTCTGGCTTCGTGTGTGAGCCGAGCCGAGCCGCTCAGGACTGCTGTGCACGTGGGGAGTTCTCGTGAGTCGCTCGTTTCCAGCTCTTGATGTTTTGTGTGTTGGTTTTTGGTCTCGCTAACGAGGGTGACGTCACCTCCAGAGTCTTGCATGTCAGAGCCAGGAGGCAGAAACGGAGACCGCAGCGTCATAAAGACACCCGAGAGCACGAGCATCGTCTGCCTGGGCTTCAGGCATCGTTTTCTAGATTACAGAGCGAATCGGGAGCGGTCCCTGCTCCTCACTTTTAAATTACATGTTTACTTCATACGCTGGCATTTTTTAAAAATGTTTTATTTAACAGCAAAACCAGAAGGCTTCTACTTCCAGGATTATAATTTGCACAGAGTCAGTGACTCGCCGTGTGGACGCCAGAACGCTAGGGCTCTTGGCGGACATTTCTTTTTCTTTTCCTGGATCCTCAGGCTTAAATAAAGAAAAGACTCTGGCACAGGAAATCAGGGTCAAAGTCACGTTCATGTGGAGTAAGGCCACATTCCTCTATCCTGGGCAAACAAGTCTGTTTGAAGCCCAGGAATTTATCACGTCTGCCTTTGTCGCGTGACGCATGAGCTCCTTCCCAACCACTGGCAATGTCTTACACACAATAAATACCACCATATCATTATAATAACTGAGTATAAAAAAGTTGTTGATAGAGTTTATGGGCTTATCCCATCTGTCCTTTTTTTTTGTCTGGGGCAAATGGAAGACAGTCTTGAGAATCATATTTCCCGCTGTGAAGTGTTTCCTACGTTAAGAGGATGCACTCCTTTCAGGTCAAACCCTAATCGCAGATTCTCATGCTGGTCCACTTGTCCTGCAGTTCTTTTTCATTGAGGATGTGTTTGTTTTTGCAGGTCGAATACAAAATGTCTTCCTAAGGTCATATCATTTACTTGTCCACCAGGTTCCTTCAGTGATGGAATAAACTACAAGTGTGCACTACAAGTTCACTATACTAAATACTCCTGGCGGCTCTCGTGCACTTGTCCGTCTACAAGCGTTTGTGATTCCAGGCCGTCAGGTTGGCGTCTGCTCTTGAGACCTATGCCTACTCTATCAGGGATTGGCTGGGGGGAAAAGAAGGGGTGGAGTCGGACGGAGGCCAGGCGGCTAGTCGATGAACTTGTGCGTGTCTCCGTAGAGCCAGCGCTGCGGCGGGAGCGAGGCTTCGTTCAGGTGGTCACACTGGTCGCTGCACTTGCAGGACTGGATGAACATGACGGCCTTCTCGAAGCGCTCACCGTCGGGGCAGGAGAAGACCACGGATGAGGTGCGGGAGCGGCGCGGGGAGCAGCAGCGGCCGTCCCGACACACGCCGCAGTAGTTGGGCCGGTAGAGACGAGAGCTGCGGCAGCCTGCGTAGTGGAGACGCAACGGCTCGGGAGACTTCTGCGTGCGAGAACATTTCCTCCCCTTCTGTTAAAGCAGAGAGCAGAAACATGGGAAATTAGCATTCAGTGAGAATGAAGAATTAATCACAAAATGATTAGCATTTTTGTAGCTAGTGGTGTGGACAAAATCTATCACATCATAGATAATTTCATATCTTGAAAGGATATACATCATGATACGTCTTTACTGTAACTGATGTAAAAAATGACCTCTACACAATAAGCGTATGCGATCATGACTGGGCTTACAAATGACCGTTCTCTGGCCAGCGTCTGATTTGTTAACCCCAGATTACGTCTAAACATCAGAAGTACCTCCCTGTTTAGGCACCAGTTCCTCATCTTTTACTTGAGCTGTTGTGTGTTCTCTGGCGGAGCGTTGCAGGGAGATCTGCTCTATCCCGCTCCTCCATGCTTGTTTGTGTTACAGCACACCTTTAGCAGCTCCTAGCTCCACACCGTAGTGCTGAAAAGTATATCCTATGATATGTATCACCATATCACGCAGCCCTGCTTGTAGCCTGTTCTGTGTAGCGACGTGATGGAGCTCCCAGTCTGAGCGTGAACACCACTTAACCCAAAATAGGGGTGAGTTTATGGCAGACATTTTGAGGTTTAAAATGTGAGGTTGTGGAGGGTGAATGACGACATACCATGTCACATATACTAAAAATACACTAAAAATACCTGACCTAATTAGGCTTTAGCCATTTTGTGTATGAGTAATAATCCTGGCTAATTAGGTTTGCTAGCGCATGCATGGCTAGCGCTGTTTGTTTTAGCTAATTAGCTTAAAAGAGAGGAAGTCAGTTTTCTAATGAACAGGAGCTAAACATGAGACATGACACATGGTTTTAAAACATATATTACATTTAACAAACAATTTGAAGATCTTTAATATTTAAAATATCTTAAAATGTGCATTGTGTTTAGGATCTTTTTTTAGGAGTGTGTGTGTGTGTGTGTGTGTGTGTGTGTGTGTGTGACAGGTGTTTGAGAGAAGGACAGTGAAGGTCGATATAAATGAGAGAAACACTTGGCGTTAGCCGGCAGCAGTTCAGAGGCACCAGAGGGTCACATTCAGCCCATACTGCTAACAATAACAACAGGTGCTCGGGAGATAGCGGAATTAGCTTCCTCATGAGATCCGTACGGACTTCCAAATCCCGTGGAGTTTCCCAAAGGATTTCTGGAGTAATGAGGACGCAAAGGTGACCTCTACTCTGGGGTTCATTAGCGGGATAGTCGTAACTAAAGTGCTTTTTTGCTAACAGGTAAAATGACCTGTTAGCCATGTTAGCATTTTAGGTTAAATGTTCCCTTGAAATAGATGCTAAATTAGGTTATGATGCTATGCTAATGCTTATATGTTGTGCAGTTTGTCAAGTTTTTCAACCATTTTCTGAATATGACTAAGAATAAGAATAGTGTACATGAATACAGTGACTGATTTCTAATGCAACGTTGCGATGCTTATTCTTCATGTTGTGTATATAAAAGTAATTATTCTAATCTGCATATTGATGAGCTGCTGATTTTTCTAAACCTGAGTGTTTTGCGTGTTGGTCACGTATGCAGTTTGCACAAAAGGCAACTTCAGCTTCAGCGTACTGAAGCAAAATGAAAGTGGTGAGATTTGACAGGAGGAGCGCAGTACCTTTCCAGGCACGGCCATGGAGCTGCAGGGTCTGATGGTGCACAGGCGCGTCTCCTTCAACAGCTTGCACTGAGCGTTCTGATTGGTGACGCGGGACGACACTCCCATTCCACAGCTCCGAGAACACGGCGACCACTTCGTAGTCTGCAACACACACTTCTCAGGGCTTGCCAGTTTCTTCCAGGCTGAAGAGAGGAGGAGAATGAGATGGAGAGGAAAAAGACGTGAGGTGAGGGGGAGAGAGAGAAGGAGAAGGAGAAGGAGAGAGAGAAGGAGAGGAAGAGAGAGGGAGAGAGAGAGAAGGAGAAGGAGAGGAAGAGAGAGGGAGAGAGAGAGAGAGAGAGAGAGAGAAGGAGCCGGAGACGGAGAGGCAGGGAGAGAGAGAGAGAGAGAGACGGAGAGGCAGAGAGAGGGAGAGAGAG
>JAQMYM010000021.1:1780847-1801089 GCA_030014255.1 Parauchenoglanis ngamensis
TTTGTTGGAGGCGATCTTCTGCGCCGCACACACACACACACACACACACACACACACACACACACACACACACACACACACACACAACATTCTGAGTAAACCTCAGAAACAAAAACACCCAGACCTACATGGACACAGAGTTCATTTTCATATCATAAATTAGATTTTTGTATTATAAAAAGACCATAATTGCATAATATGGGAGTATTATAAAATTTATACACTGCTTCGAATATGCTGTTGTTACTATAGTAACAGCTAACTCTCAGTGACAGTATTCTACCTAAAATGAGAGAAAAAAACATACTGCAGTATAAGACATATAATCATGGATCATGTCAATTTAACATTTATTAACAGTTTACATGAAAAGAAGCCAGCAGTCACTTCAAAAGAGCTGCAGGACTACAGTCTCATCAAGAACCCGAGGGCGTACTCACACCTTGAACCGCACCCGGGGGCGATCGTCCCCCTCCTCACTCCCCCGCTGGCCTGCGCTGAACGGTGCGCTAACGGTGCGCTTAAGTCATCACGACGCAACCTCTTGTGTTGAAGAAAAGCGCTCTCGCTTGGCATGATGGAGATCGTTTTCTTGTGGATTATTTGGGGTGCGGTGACACACGGCCCGCTCACACAATTCACACATAAATTGCGCTGTATGAGAAGATTATTACGAAAGCAGCTGACATTGCAGGATCAATGGGCAGCTTTACAACTACTGGTCGTTTATAAGGTGAGAGCCAGACCTGCTATTAACCCGAATATTTTCCATTGAATTGAAAAGTACACACGACGGCATTCGAGTTCGATGCTTAGGTGCGGTTAGCGATCACGCTGTGCACAAGCTCAACTCATTCGCACCCGAGAGTGGTACAGAGGGAATGCACTGGTCAATCGGAAATGGTCTTTGGGGGTCAAATGCTCCTGGGAGCAGCTCGGATCGCCTAGTGTGAGTACGCCCTGAAACTGGGGAGAAGATGGATGTCTCAGCAACCTGAAACATACAGGCAAAATAACTCAAGACAGGTTTCTAAAAATCTGTGGGATCCTTATAACCTTGGGGATTCGAAGACGATTTGGCAAGAGGAAGGGGTCAGTATATAGCGACAGTGTTGCAAAAAGTGAATTCTTTCTTACCAAAGACGTCATGAAGCTGTAACTGCCAACAACTTCTTTGCAACAAAGTACTAAGGTTGGCCACTTGTGTTGTCCGAATACTTTTCCAATTTTCATTTTTAAGCATATCTTTATGTATGTACAAAGTAAAAAGATATGTTCGGATATATGTAATAGACGTGTAATAAATTACAAAGGCGAGGGTGTGCCAATACTTATTTCCCCTCACTGTACAGTACGGATCCTTTTCCTGTCCTTTTCATTTTAATTAGTCTTCATTTTCAAATGCTACAAGTATATTTTAATGTTTCAAATATATTTTAATGTTTCCCAAGAAATATCTGAGCGAAAACACTGCAGTGGTACTTTGTGCCTGGCGCTTATGTGTGTGTGTGTGTGTGTGTGTGTGTGTGTGTGTGTGTGTGTGTGTGTGTGTGTGTGTGTGTGTGTGTGTGTGTGTGGCTTTTGCCAAAAGCAGTTCAGCCCTGGACCTCCAAGCTGTAGTGCAAGGCTGCGGTGGGGCTGTAGTGAGCTCCAGGGCTGTTGAGGTGGAGGGGGTGCTGATCAGCAGTGGACCACAGCGTTCTGTGGTGCGGGTAATGCAATCGACTGGGTCATATCGGAGAGTAGTGGAACATAAAATGTAAACGTAATCCACGCAGTACTCTGCAGCTTGCTGCACGTAGTGGCTCGTAGCTTGCTGTAACGCAGGGCCGCATGTCCCGAAGGCAGCTCACTGTAGTTCATAAGTAACCACACTGAGGTGGACTTTAGCTCATGACCTCCCCTGCGCTGTGTCCGTACTGAACTGCTCCACATGTGATCAGAGATAAAAGCACACACACACACACACAGGTGAAACTCTAATACTCGCTGATCATATGGAAAATTTGGCTACTGTTTTAATCAATTTTTTTCTTTTTCAGCAGGCCGAACTCCTCTTATGCTTCTCACTTATGACTGAATTAACATTGAGGAATTCTATTAATTTGGAAGGAGTATTTTGTGTGTGTGTGTGTGTGTGTAATAGACACAGAAAAGAGAAGGAAACTATCACAGATGGTGTGAGTCACAATTCAGTGCAACAACCCTGCAACTGATGATGATGATGATAATAATAATAATAATAGTCTTGTTTATCCTGCTGGTGAATGAACACTAACAGGATGTACGACTGTTTGAATTCTAATCTTTGTAAACTGACCCTGACTGTGTGAGGCTCGTGAGATTGTAGAACGTTTAAACCGTAAATAGTACGACAGCAGCAGAAATAAGTGTTGATCAGATACATGAGGAATAAAACCTGCAGTGTTGCGCTGTTACAGGAAAGTAATCAGCAGCAGGGCTGTGTGATGGAGCAGAGTTACTTTTACCAGCATGAAACTGACCGTCTGCTTAGAACAGCATGTCCTGAACTGCTTTATTCCTCTTCCACAGCAATTTGACAACGATTACAAGTTTGTATTTGGACTGTAGTTTGTATCCGTTTATAGTTATGCTGAATGTTGTGGACTCTGGGTGTCACTCGCGTTACAGCGGCTGTTTGGGGGCGGAGCTAAGATCTAGCGTTGTCTGGACTGTGCGTTAAGTTTGAGAGGATGCATTTATAAAGTACTTTTGGTTATTATACAGCTAAGCATTTTCTTGATTTCTTAAAGGAGTAGTTTAAAATGAGGAAAGCTGAAATGCATACAAGTGCCATCCTTCCCATAAGCATCAGTGTTGTTTAGTTTAGCACTGAAGCTCAGAACGGGACGTGCACGGCCACCAGTTTAGCCTTGTGTTCAAACCGGCAGCTATAAGCATCCTTTCCTGATTAGCTGCTCGTCACCAAACAGTAAAGCTTGGGAAGCCTGACATGAGGTGGTTATAAGACGTACATCCTGCACCTCTAATCAGCACATTATTATATTTGGATCACATTCGTATAATAGAAGTGATCACATGACCTCGTCCCAACTGATTTCCGTATCCACTCTGGATTAAAGGTTAATCTCAGTCGAGTGGCTTAAATTTAAATATATGCTTCATTACACATAGGAAGGACGGAATTAGATGTGCGTTTGTGCCTGCGAGGTGAGACTCTGCTGTGCAACGTCTCGGCACGTCTGAGACGAGTGAAAGGAGAGAAAAACCACTTGGGCTGCATTCTTTCCCAGCCATTAAAAACCCAATTCCTCTAATCCAGACCGACGCTGCGTCTTCACCAGCCCTCGGGCGCTTTATCACTGTTAGACCAGCTTTATTTGTGCTAACACTATTGAACTGGAACCAGTCTGCGCACGAATGGGATTTTTATACGTGAGTGAGACCCCTGCTGCTCTTAAAGCCCTCAGCAGGGGTTAAAGGGTAAAAACCAAGCAGGAAAACTCCGCTGAGGCTCAAGCTGTGCTTCACTAACAGTCTGATAAAGGGAAAATAAAAATGTTCGCAATGTTCCTGCTTTAATTGTAATGTACTTAAGTAGCAAAGAAACGTGATCTGAGCCTCCAGTGATCACTACAAGCCTGTAGTGAGATGAGCCAATAGGAGTCAACATAATGGCCCTGTTATACTGGTTACTTTGAGGCCCCGCCTCCTCAGGCCCCGCCTCCAGTGCCATGACGGCTGAGTTGTAATGGAAGACTGAAAGTGATGCAGCGACATATTACAGATCATATCACAATCATATGATACTCAGACGTTTATACAATAGACAGTATTCAGGACGGTGTATAAGTGTGCTAATAAGCCGTCAAAACAATACAGTAGTGTAACATTTTTAATAAAAAAACTGAGTTTATGAAACATTTACATTAGGAGGGAAAATATTCATGTAATGTACAATTGCCCTAATATTTAACCTCTAGTCAACTGCAGGCGAGTTATTGCAGGTACCATGAGTGTAGAAATAATAATAATAAAAATAAAGTGTGACCTTTATATATTTCTAACACTAAGGAAGCTATACCCCAAAAGAAAGAGAAACACTGCTGCTTTAGTGGAAATAAAGGCCGCCCATGTTGGAGGATAATGTGGCGTGGCTTTAACTTTGTAAACTGTGTCTTTTTCCTCTCGTCACGTTAATACGTTTCTTTGCCGACTGATTTGGCGTCTCAGTTTATGGCCTGGTTTGAAGTCTTTTCAGGAAGACGTTACATTCTTTCCCCTGCACAAAAATTTGCGAATGACAAAATAGCTTTCTCTGTTTGTCATTTCCTTTCTGCTGCCTTTTTTCCTTTTATGAGCCTCTCTCGCTCTCTCGACGGCAGCGCAGACGAAGCAGGATGTCCTCCGTGCGCCCGGCCGCCGCCGTGTCCTGCTCGGGGTCCATCGGTGGTGCAGGATGGAGGGATTGCGGTTGCTTGTGTGTGAGGGAGTGAGGTGTATATAGAGAGAGGGGAAGTGTGTGTGTGTGTGGTTAAGCGAGGGCAGTGATCTGGGTGAGGAGCCGCAGTCGCCACACTGCCACTTCACATCAACTGAGAACAAACCACTGCTTTCTGATCGGACGTTAAGATAAAGCCATTAAGTTCTTATGCCGGATGTTGAATGTACGTTGAGTTGATTCTGAATTAATGAAGGTGAAAATAAGCACTTTCTTGCCAAAGTTTGCTGTAAATGACTAAATACATTTAGTTCAGCTGTTAAATATTCAAGTGTGAATTTTGACTGCAATTTTTCTGGAGCAGGTACAAAAAAAATAGCAATAGCCGTGTGAGCGAGATTAAAAAAAAAAAAAGTCAGGAGGTTTGTAGCTGAGGACGAGGAGCTGAATTCTGGCATTTCTAAATTTCTACAAAACTCTGTTTTAGGCCACGCCCACTTCGGGTTTGGATCTGAATATTTGGAGCGCGATGCTGATGCAGGTAGTGTCTCTGACAGGTGGAGTTGCTCCTTGACTGACCGTAATGCAGAACGTCAGCTGTACATCAGCGAATGAAAACCAGGCTGATTTTAAACCACTTTTAAACCGCCAGCGCCGGAGCGAGACGTCATCCCCGCAGCCGCTCGGCCCTTTCTTCTGCACCGATGCTCATATTTGGCCTTTTATAGTCCTCTGCGCTCCAGTCCGCAATCCATCCATCAGCTTTATTGGCTTTTTCGGCAGCAGGAACTCGAGCCAGAGAGAGACCGGGAGGCGCTCGGCTGGAATGGAATGAACGCAGAGTGGATCGGAGGAGGAGGGGAAAAAAAACAGGGACGTGTGAAGGAGTGAAGTCTGGCTTTTCATGACGATCAAGCCATTTTTAATAAGAGTCGTGAAATACCTGGCCTCCCTCCTGCTACTGCTGTTCCTGTGAGAGCAGGAGGCGATCGCGGGTCACTGACGGTCTCTCAGCAACAGCGCCGCAGTCCTATATATGAAACGGCGTCGTCTGGTACTTTTGCTTCAGCACTGCTTTGTATTTTACTCTACAGCTGATCCTGTTGCTCGATTTCTCGGGCCGTATTCAGGGATAAATGGTGTTTATGAACATTAGAAGTCCTCAGAGCCTTGTACATCTCAGCTGTTTTATCAAGGGCGTTCGTGATTGTGTAGCGCTTCCTCTCCGATGTAGTTCACTGTTCTGTCAGAGGAGAAATGGACAGTTAAAATTAGCCGTGCGGCTCCCAGGAGTCCTCGAATGTGACTGATTTAACTGTGTCATGACTGTATGAGGAGAGCGGACACATTCGTTTTCTGCCTACATTGTTTTCCGATGATGTTTTTGGCCACAGATTTGATGTTGTGTATTGTTCAGAGTTTTTCACATCCGATAAGAGCCACATTCGAATGAGGCGCTAAAATCTGACATCTGGTCATGTGACCCGTCTAAAGTATTCTGAAGCTATGCAAATTGAGATGCAGCATTTTTAAAGCCAAAAATAATACTTTAGTGCTCAAACAGCATGCGAATCATGGAGGTTATTCCAGATGAAATAAATTTGTTTGTGGTGGGATAAAAGCATTAAAAGGAAACTGCAGATTTGCTACAGAACCTGGGCCTGTATCTGATCTACTAGGACATTTATTAGGCCATGGTGGAGTGGAGGATGCCGTCAGGCCTGTATCCAGGGCCAAGGTAAAATTAAAGGTGTAGGATTTAGGGGGATCTAATTAGTAGAAATGGAATGCAATATTCATAAGTATATCATTAGTATACATGTTGAGTTTTTGTAAGCTTAGTACAAGTCCTTTATGTTTACATAGGGGCCTCTATGGAGCCGCCATGTTGCACTGCTACAGTAGCCCAGAACGGAAAAACCTCTAGAGAGCGCCTTCCAGGGTTTGTGTTTTTACAAGTGGCAGCGTGAATCCGGAAGGAAGCACCGGAAGAAAGATGAAGAAGAGGAATAGGAAGACAAAGAAGAGGAATCTGTGTTTGCTGGTGCTGGCTAACAAATATGAGAACCTAAATTTTGAAAAATGGAGGATCGTACTTATTATTTAGCAAGAAAAAAGCAAGGGAGTGTGAATGTGAGCACTTGGAAGTTCGCTGCAGGCACCTGACGGCCACCGTGCGCTCTAATACACGCTTGGAAAGGGAGGGGGAAGAGATGGGGGTTCAGGTGGCTGCGATCAGCGAGTCCTATATAATGGAGATTTGAAGGTCTTGGGGTAAAATGCTAACTCATCTCAGTGGTAGCACCAAGCACATTTTACCAGGAGACTGTTGTACACACAGGAATCTGTTGGGTCTGGTGTATCTGTAACCGCAGGCAGAGCTGTGTGAAAATCTGGGAATCTTGTGTAAAGCCTCTAGTGTTGCTTTTGCTTTGCTCTTTTTGTGATCTGTAAGAAGCGATGGTCATTATCCCGAGCGCATGTACTGACTTGGTAGATCAGACATGAACTTGGTTATAAATTGTCCCTTGACCTCTAAATCGAAAGGCTTGCAGTTTTCCTTTATTGCTCCCCCTGATCCTCCATCCATTCGTCTACACGAATTTATCGTTTACACGATTCCTTGTTGGCGCTTATAGCTGTTTTATTATGTCTCGCTCTGCAGTCAGCATGAACAGTTGTGTTCTGCCACTCCCATCTGATTAAAAAAAAAATAAAAAACAACCCTCATGCGCCATTTGACCTAACCTGATTTCTGCTTGGCTCATGTTGAATGACTGACGGTTTCTCATGGAGTTTGGAATTCTAGAACATTCTGGACTCTTGTGGAAATTTGTGCATCCTAGCGGCTGTCCATTAGCTTTCGGACATTGTTGGCTAAATTTAGGTTTCTTTAAAATGTTCCTAAAAGTATTACTGTTCCTTTTAAAGGTAATTTCCTTCAGCACGTGCTCCTGCAGTTTCCTGCTTTAACTAAAAGTGTAGCATTGTTGGAAACTGCATACTCTCATCACACACCATCAGACTGCCATTTGGTCACCATCTCCGACTTGTAGCCTGTAGCGCTTCCTCTGCTATGTAGATCAGTAGTATGTGAGGTGCTGGAGAAATGGACAGCTAAATTTAGTAAAGCTGTGATGCTCATGGGAGTCTCCCAGTGGAGCGGATTTAACTGAGGCTTTAGCAGCATTAGCCTTGTAACTCTGCAGAACTGAAGAATTTGGGCGGAGACATTGTCGTGACCGAGTCAGTACGTTTGACGTGTGGGGGATGGGGGATTGTGTGTTTATCTGTAGCTAAACCGCTTCTTTGCAGGTAATCCGAGTTCGCAAGTCGTATTAAGTCTGTATTTAGTCTGTGAGGTCTTTAACAGAAACACTTCATCCTGTATATCGCATCCTCCTGTCACTAATAACAAATAAAAGGTTCTGTTAAGCAGATCAAGTCAGCTGTTCCACATTAATCACTGTTTTCTAATGTTAGCATTTTTCTGTGAAGTGTTCCTCTTTTTACTCCCATGTGTTTTCATATTTCCTGCTGTTCCATTCTACTCCAGTCGACTCATTAGCTTGTTGTAAAGCGGGCTGGTTTTATGTAAATGCTATTTCCCCAAGGTGCGCCGGTCAGAGGGCAGTGTGTATAGATATAATGGGTTTGGATTGAAGATAAGGCCCGGTGCGTTCTCACAAGGTCTCAGTGATGGCATAATAAGAAGGATATGAAACGATTATATATACATACATGTACACAATTTCCTTATAAATAGAAAAGTTAGAACACTTTCATTCAAAAAACAACACTAAACTTAAGTTTCTGTAATCTGTCCTGTTGCGTAATATCTACCTTTACCCTGCTTATTCTGTATACTTTTAGTTTCTTCTTCAAAGGCATGTCGGGGAAATAACCCACTTCGTTTGTGTTTATTACACTCGTGGCCATGTTCCACATTCTCAGTCACGGGTGATGTGACAGCAGAAAAATATCAGCAGAAATTGAGATTATATCCAGGGGACGTGTCGCTCTTTGTCATCGCCTGTCACAGCCTGAGCTAAAACCCTGCCGTACCTTTCATGTCTTCGTACCATTTTGTGTGTTTCTTATAACCACTGGTGATGTACTTGTCCTCCATTATACCGAAGTACAAAATAATGCGCTTTATGACCCTCATTAACAAATACACCTTATATTGATGTCTTTTTAGCGGTGACCTTAGCCCCGCCCCCGAAGTGATGTCCATTGATGGTAATAGAGCGTGCTGGGCCAAGGACATGATAGACGGATGTGAGAAGGGGTTAAAAACAAGTGAGAAAGGAGAGAATTTATTGAAACTGTCCTGCTCTTTGCTCTTTTATCTGATAAGGCGAGAGTATGACAGGAATGTGACCCTGGCAGTCTGAGTAAACATAGAATTTATCATTTCAGCAGTTGGGAGGTGGACAGGGGTCGGCTGGAGGAAAAGGAGGAAGGGGAACTAATTTTAGGGGTCCATCAAGTTGGAATACAGGAAGAGTGGTGATGGGAGTCAGCTGTGAGGTCAGAGCTACGAGCGGCCATGTTTGTATGTCTGGGGAGGGGGGTGTCGTGAGAAGAAAAGTCCTGCTGTCTTGGTGAGCTCTGGAAATGGTGAGCAGTCTTGCGCACGCCAACGTGACTCCACAGCACAAATCCTGAGCTATGTGCTGGATGAAAGACACGCACGTGAATTGCTCTGCATTAAACCTCAGGTTGATTTTTCTACCGTTGCCCTGGACTCACTTCAGCTTCAACCAATCGACAAAAATTACATTACTTGAATAACAAATGTAGATCGTGTATGTTTTCCATTGTTGTATGTTGTGTATTGTGTCATGCTGTTTATGTAGTAGCTATAGCAGCGCTCCTACTTATTCCTGCAAAATTAGTTAAACTAACCGCTTTGCTACTTGAGGCGAGGTGACTAAAATATATCTCATTCTAGAAAAAGCCCTCAGGAATCAATCAAAAGTCAGATTACTAAACACATTAATCAAATTATTGGCAAAATCTGAGGTAAAGTGAAAGTAGGGTGTGGGAAGGAAAAACAGCCTCCTGTCAGATTCCCCTCCCCCGATCACAGCGCTAGTCTAGCTCAGCACCTGAAGATGTGCTGCTAGCATACGCTTTAGAGCAACATTGGGTATGAATACGGTGTTAATGTAATGAGGAATGAGTTTTCTGTGGTGTTGTATAAGTGTAGGGTCAGGAGGAAGGATTTATTTACCAGAGAATTTAAGAGCAGCTGCTAATTCTCGTGCCACTGCTTCAGAGACGCACTCCATGCTAGCCATGCTAGTTTGACTTTGACTAAGAGTTCCCTCAGGTTTTCACTTGACTACAACAACAACTCTGCTCGAATTCCTGTGCAGTTTCAGCCTAAAAGAAAAACAGTTCACACAGGTTGACAATGTGAATGCAGATAGTATGTCAGTCGTTTGCTTACATAGTCATTTGTACTGTCTCAGGTTGATATGTGGAGCGTTTAGTAAATTTCCACACGCCGCCTCTGTGAGTAAATTGGTTTCCCTTCATGAGCCGCATCTTCACTGCTGTTTCTTTTTGTGAGGTTGTCAGCCCCTGAATGTTAGCAAATAATACATCATAGAATTCATGTGTACACCATCGTTAGTAAAGACGGACTTGTAAACAGCATGTCTGACCAAAAAAAAAAAAATCTTTGTGGAAAGTTTCCTGTGGTTTCTACTTATTTAATAGCGTAGCGTCCAGCGGTATGTAGCAGTAGCTCTGAAGACAAGCGCAAATTAAATACATGAAACTGACTTCTGTGGCGTTTCATGCTTCATAATATGTGAATATTTAAGGATCCTCAGCATATATTTGAAATTTAATGCAATTTCTTTCTACTGAACATCATTTTTAGGTACTTGGCTAACTTTAGCTAGTGAACAAGTTTGCTAACATGTACATAATTTGATGGTGCACTTTTATGAAGGAAAAGTAAATAGAAACTTTAATCATTGTTCAATTATCTTTGTCTCAGTTTTTCCCGTGTTTGCCTCTGTGAAAAAGTCAGTCAGATTGCTCCTAGTTTCAGTGATTATGAAGCCAAGTTCTTGCAGTGGCCTAAAAGGCAGTCATTTTTTTTTAAATACGTTGTAAATATTGTGTTGAAACGGTGACAAAACCACTAGACTTAAAATAAAGATTTATCTGCCTTCACCGGGGTAATTTCTCATTCTAGCTAAAATTGTAGCAGGCCACGCTGAGAGAAACCAGCTGCTGTTTGTGCTAGCTTTAGCGCGTTGCAGCAGCAGGAGTGTGTTAGTCTCCTGCAGAGCGGGAATGATAATGGCGTGAGGAGTGAAAGCCGGAGCTCAGCTTGGATCGTAATTGCTTTGCATTTGAAAGCTGCAGGTTTTACCCAAGAGCCTCTGTTCCTGCCGAAAACCCGTCGAGTCACTTCTCGCTCAGTTCGCTCTTCCCAGGAAGGAACACTCGAGCATGGGAAACGCAGAGAGGCCTTTTGGGTCATGTCAGGGCTTGTAGTGACAAGGCTGTTGAACCACGATTTGCTCCCAAGGTGACAACTGTGTCTCTGCGTGTTCTGAGCACACGCTTCAAACACGCACAGTTGCATCCAGCACCTGATCTCACTCTCACACGTTGTTTAAAAGAGGCCAGGATTGTTTAAAAGACGTCTTGGCACACGTGCAATCAACAGAGCAATTTGTCCAAACCGCAAAAGCCAGCCAAATGAGAGAACGCTGTCCCAGAGGAAAGTGTCCGTTCCCTGATCGGAGACCAGAAAAGGAATGGGATTGGTCGGCGGGCGAGCGAAGCCTTCCACACACTTTCACACACACTCGCACATCCTGAACTCTACATTCCTGAAGTCCTGTGTAAGACCTAACATTTACAGGCTTTTGTGTTTTCCCAGAAAGAGATGTTGCAAACACTTGGAGTGGAAACAACATCTCTCCACCTTTCACCCTGGTATTAATATTATCCAATGAGAGGCGGGGTCACCTTCAGAATACTCTCTGGCATGTCTTTGTCACTTTCGAACCCGTAGAGCCGGTTTTACCGCCTCACGTCGAGCTTTGCGTTCTGCCGCTGCTGTGTAGTCCCTCGATCATCCGCATTAATGTTCTTAATCACAAGATTATCAACTTATTTTCACACTAATTCCAACGACATCAATCCCAGATTCGTGTTTTGCGCTGTAATGTCATTTCTGCAGGAGGCTTGGGGCGGGTGTTGACCTGCAGCGTGTTTGTGGAGTGACACGGCTTTGTGCATCTCTGTCTTTTCACCATGTTATTATCGAGGGCGAGGCTGCGCAGGCTTTCAGTTTGTACACTGATGTGTTTTCATTATGCATCGCTGCTTTCTGGAAATGCTTAAAAAAAACCTGTATGGCACTAATGTTTTTTTAATATCGGTGAAAAATCTGATTTTTTAATTAGCAGTTAATAGTTATGATGTTTTCTAGACTTTATGAAAGTTTCTTTGCCATCTAGCAGATGCAAAGCGTGTTATATCTGGATAGTTGTTTTTTAAAAAAAGTTTTTTTTCCTTCATGGATTCACTTCTTTCATCACCATGATGTTACATCACATGATCGTAGATTTATTTAACAGGGACATGTTTAATATTTACATCAATTTTTCCCATTTGGGAGTTTCACAATAACGTTCTCAGTGCACACGTAACGTTTTGAACAGTGCGAGAGGTTCGTGCTCAGGGTCCTCTACAGTTCACACGTTTTCATGTTTTTGCAGCAAGCAAATTCCCTCAGCCTAAAACTGGACCAGTGAGCATGTAGACCTGCCGTCTCTCTTCCATGAAAATGATTTCATATCAGTATGAAGCCCCAAAGGAAGAATAAAAAAAAATGGCTTTTGCCTTCAAAAATGAAAAAGTATATGAACATTCTTAAGGAAGAAAAGAGTGGTAATAAGGTTTCTCCCAGGAGGAGGACATTGCTGAATTGTAGCCGGTGTTTTCCAGACGTTAGGATGTGTTTTCATGCCGTACACTTTTCAGGGCGTGTCCTGGATATCATGCGCTCTTCTGTAGCAACTCTGTTAACTCTCGGAAACCGATTCACGTTTCCTCCACTCATTCCTTTTAAAATCTTAAAAAGAGCAAAATAATTAGTTTTTTTTTATCAGCACAAATATACTGATCTATTTTGCAGTCATTTAATGCTATAATTTAATATAATGTCGAAAATATGGGTTTATCTTGTTTTCTGGGAAATTAAATGAATGAATAAAAAAAAAAATTAACAAACAAAAAATCAACCCCGTGCTCTTCATCAGTCATGATGATGATGATTTTATTGTCCTTATTGTAATAAATTCATACTTGTCTTATTCTCATGGTTCCTCTGGCTAACTTCACCTTTTGGTCGTTTCTCCCCTCAGCAACCATGTCGGCTGCAGATAAGTACCTGTACGTGGACCGCTCGGTCGTGAACAACCCGCTGGCGCAGGCCGACTGGGCCTCCAAGAAGCTGGTGTGGGTGCCGTCGGAGCGGCTGGGCTTCGAGGCCGGCTCTCTCAGGGAGGAGCACGGCGACGAGGTGGTGGTGGAGCTGGCCGACACGGGCAAGAAGATCCGCATCAACAAGGACGACGTCCAGAAGATGAACCCGCCCAAGTTCAACAAGGTGGAGGACATGGCCGAGCTCACGTGTCTCAACGAAGCGTCCGTGCTGCACAACCTGAAGGAGAGATACTACTCCGGCCTCATCTACGTAAGTCTGTTATCATGTTGAGGTGTGTTAATGAATAAACATGATGTACAAAGCTATTAAAGAAAAAAGCCGTGGTTCAGCAGCACTACACGCTGTTTATCCAAAATGTGACCGGCACCTGAAATGGCCGCCCACGAGCTCGGAGAGAGAGATGTTCTCTTCCTCGGAGAAGACGTGTCTCAGAAACGAACGTTATTCAGTTTGTAGTTATGTCGCTATGTTAGCTTTGCTAAAACGTGTGCGCTAAGCAGCTACTTTCCGTATGTTCATGTTAGCAAGCGACAAAGCTTCAGGGCAACAATTGATTGGAGATATTTTTCAATTCTGTTCAAATTAGGAATGACCAGTAAAGCATCGAATCCTTGTGATTGGCTTGAAAAATTCCTGGTAGCTCGACAGTTAGCTTTGCTAATCTAATCCGAGAATGACAAGACCAAGCACACGAGTGATTAACTCCAGCTAGTGAAACAGGACATTGTGTTACTTAGAACTAGAATCATCCCTGAGACTGACGCATCACTGCTGTGAGCGCTGACGTCACAGCTGCCTCTCTGAGGATCATGAAAGTCGTCTGTTTGGGCATCGAGACTTCACATTCTGCTGACTTACAAACCTCCGTGCTTTGCTGCTCAACGTTTAGGCTCTGAAATCAGTTGTTCTTTGTGTAGCAGCAGACCGTTATTTAAACAGAGAGAATGAGGTGTGTGTGGGTGTGTGTGTGCACGCGCGTGTGTGGGAGAGAGATGAAGTTAGCGGTGAGTGTGTGCAGCTGCTGGATGAGATTAGCCGTATGTCCGATCAGCTAGCGGCTTGCCTGGACTCCATCCAGTCCTGCGTCTCCCTGTACACTCCCCTAATCACCCATCCCAGAGTGCTTCTCACTGCCCCCACACACACACACACACACACACACACACACACACACACACACGGGGGATGGGGAGTTCTCCTTGTTTAGAGTTCAGTGGTAAACAGGAAACTTCAGCGAACAGTATACAGCAAGGAGGAGGAGAAACATCTATACAGAGACAGAGGTGTGAGTGCGAGAGAGTGAGCGGGAGGGGGAGAGAGAGAGAGAGGTTCTGGCCCTGAACCTAACACAACCTTCCTGATTGTTAAGCTGTACACAGTGAGGTCATGTGTTTAAGCTCTCACTTAAATCACCAAAGCGTAATTAACACGTTAGGATCACGGACTCTTCGTCTGTCACTGCGCCGACTCTGTGGTCACGCCAAACGTCACGACTCTGTGGAGTCTCTGAGTCCCGAAATCAGATTAGTGCAGATGAGCGAACGAGAAGCAGAGTGATGTGTAGCAGTGCACGTCGTTCCTTTACTCCAGCCCCTCTAACATCCCCTGAATCACGATCCTCAAAGATATCTCCACTATAGCTGATCTGTATCTCGTGTGTGTGTGTGTGTGTGTGTGTGTGTGTGTGTGTGTGTGTGTGTGTGTAGACATACTCCGGACTGTTCTGCGTGGTGATCAACCCCTACAAGAACCTGCCCATCTACTCGGAGGAGATTGTGGAGATGTACAAGGGCAAGAAGAGGCATGAGATGCCACCGCACATCTACGCCATCACAGACACGGCGTACAGGAGCATGATGCAGGGTGAGTGTGTGGCGCGCGCACGCACACACGCACACACACACACGCACCCCCCAGCTGCCCCGGCGTGGTCTCAGGATGTTAGCTGCTGCTCACTCGGGCGAGGCCAGTACTCTAGTTAAGTCAAAAATATCCTGTTTCCTGTGTGTAGGATGAGCACTTCCTGTTAGCGAGGCATGCGTACAGCAGATAACTGTTCAGTGAAACACAAAGTTAACATGCAGCTGTTTCTTCTCTTCCAGACCGTGAGGATCAGTCCATCCTGTGCACGTGAGTGAGACGCCTCAGCACACGCAGCCACGGCTTTACTGCAGAAAATACACAGTACAGTACCGTGTGTGTGTGTGTGTGTGTGTGTGTGTGTGTGTGTGTGTGTGTGTGTGTGTGTGTAAAATCAGGGGTGAGTCTGGAGCTGGGAAAACAGAGAACACCAAGAAGGTCATTCAGTATCTGGCCCATGTGGCTTCTTCTCACAAGACCAAGAAAGACCAGGTTAGAGCTGTCCGACTCTCTGTCTGTCCCCTTCTCATATGTTCTTCTGCCACTGTTTCTATCTGTCCAGCTGTCTTTGTATCTGAGTCTTTCTTTCTGTCCCTCTCTTCTGTTTTTGATTTTGTTCTTTCATTCAGTTGCTGCTCAACTCTCTAACCAACCATTGGTCAAGCTAGCTCTCTCTCCATCTGTCTCTCTCTCTGTCTCTCTCTCTCCGTCTGACTGTCTCTCCATCCCTCTCTCTTTGTCTCTCTCTGTCTCTCTCTCTCCATCTGACTGTCTCTCCATCTCTCTCTCTGTGTCTGTCTCTCTGTCTGTCTCTCTCTCTCTCTGTATCATTATCAGGTGACAGTGTTTATGTTCTGTGTGTTTGTTTAAATGGGTTCAGTATGTTGCACTACATGAGCACTAACGATGGGGGATGTGGCTCATTGTGTGTGTGTGTGTGTGTGTGTGTGTGATAGCCTCTGAAAATGTTTAGGATCGTACCAAAGCACCTCATCATTCGGGGGGGGGGGGTTACACCTCAGCCTGTAACACTGTCACAACACATTAACACACACACACGCACGCACCAATAGATATAAGTGGTGTTTATTTCAGTAGGACGTGCTCCAGAATGCCTTTTATCTCATTACTGACTTCACAAAATTACATGTTCAGGCTTCAGTATATTTGAACACAAAACACTTAGTTTGCTATCATTATCTTTCTCCTGTAATTAAAAACACGCGCTGTAGCTGCACAGCGACGTCTCTGGAACATGGTGATCAACAGAGGAGGGAAAGTTTCTAAAATAATTAAATTCCTCAAATACAGTAAGCCACGCTTCCTTGTGTTCATGAGCCAGTATCATCCAGCAGCCCCTTTCTGCTTCTCTGTATGAACTGAAGTGTACAAGTACACAACCTCAAGGGGATTACTGAGCTGCTCAGAAGTGGGCGGGGCCTGAGGGGAATGGAGCGTGCTGATTGGTTAGAAGGTTTGAGGAAGCTGTTCCCTGAGCAGGAGTGTGGAGAGACTCCGCGATCATCCATCCATTCAGGATTTATTCTCAAAAGGGACCTGGTTCTTTTCAAAACCTCGTGTGTGTGCGTGTGTGTGTGTGTGTGTGTATTTGAGTTTGAGTTTTGTTTTTTCTTTCCATCAACAGAGCAGCTCGGTCCTGTCACATGTGAGTTACACCCATTCTCTTCACCCCTCTCTCTCCCTCTCTCTCTCTCTCTCTCTCTCTGTATATCTGTCTCTCGCGCTCTCTCTCTGTCTGTCTGTCTGTCTCTCGGCTGACGTGCGCTGTGTAGCGGGGCTATAGCTGGTCACGTGTCCCGGGTGCCAATACGGAAAGCAAAGACGCCATTCAGACAGACGAGAGCTAGAATTAAAGGGCCAGTACGAGTTGTGAACACGCTTGTACAAGACTCTAGCTGTTCACTTGACGCACACAAGGGTGCCAAAATATATCACATCGCTCATGTTTTTCTTTTTTTTTTGTCGTTAATCAACAATGACAATAAGCGCAGTGATTAAAGTGACTGAGCCACGCTGTTGACGTTCTCACTAACTCCATCACGAGTCATCCTGCTCACACACTCTTCACGCTAACGTTCCAGTCTCACTCCAGTTTACTAATAAAGCACGCTAACTCCACCAAACGCACTCTCACGGAGCTCTCACGCTCAACACCAGCAAGGCACACCGAGAACCTGCTAACGTCCACTCCGCTACCAGCTGCTGTGTAAGGAAAGAGTAACACACTGCGTGTGTGTGGTGCTGATGGAGGAAAATAATCAGCGACATGGTGTGATGAAGCGGGGACGCGGTCACCACTGACGCTGATTATTTTCCAATAACAGCATGATGAAGTGTTTCACTCCACAGCAGTTTGCCATTAATAAGGATTTTAAAAAAAATTAATAAAAAAAATGACACCTCATACTTTTTATCCATTTCTAGTTACATTTAATGCTCAGTGTTGCTTTCTCGGTCTTTATGTTAAAAAGACGAAAAAAAACCCCCCACACAGTTACTCAGAAACCGGAAAAATCCAGTCTGTCTGAATGGCCTCCGTCTTCATGTCTGTTGTCGGTGTGTGGGTTCGGGTTCGGGAGCAGCCGCTGTGCTGTGTCTGGTGTGTGTGTGCGCGCGCGTGAGTGTGTGTGTGTGCGTGTGCGCATGCGGTTTGGTTATTACAGACATACAGAAATGAAGAGGATGAACTCTGAAATCTGATGAACTCTGTATGTTAGTGCTGTTTAACTCTAAGCTAACTGAACACATCATTCTGCTCTAATGTGATAAACTTAAAGAGAAGTGTTGAGTTATTGTTTTATATGTTGAGTTATTGACACATCAGCTTCATGAATCTGAAGCCAATCATTTAAACAGAGAGCATGCTTGCGGTGTAGCTGCACAGTGAGGTCACTGCAACCTGCTGCGCTTCAGATGGGATTTTGAAGCTCAGTTTTTTTTATTTTTATTTAAAATTTTTTTTTATAAAAACCTGAGGTTTAAAATCAAGTCTACAGACTTGCTTACAATCACAGCACAGATCTATTTCCTGATTATCGTCTGGTTATTATGGTCAGTAGCCGCGTCAGTACCATCACGGAGCCGCTACAGCGTATCATTTCTTCTACATAACACATTGTGACCCGTCTTTAGTCTTCGATCTGTGGTTAGTGGTAATTATTGCTTAACGCTCTGACGGCTGCAAATCACAGGTTTATATTAATGCACTGGTTCTAATATGCGATCGTTTCTATAGCAACAGCTCACTCACAGAACTCGTACCATGACATGACAAGATGGAGAATGATGGTTTGTACAACGGCTAGTTCCAGCGCACTAACTTGCAAGCAGCAGTTTGTTACACAGAAACGGTTTCTACAGTAGAGTTCATCATCAGCAATACATTTTTACAAACTTAATTTCTCCCAGATTACACCTTTAACAGCAACGCGTAAAGCAGCGTGCTAGCTGAGGGGCTGTCAGTGAGGCTGTGCGTTGGCGTGGCAAAAAATGCCTCTTTGTGGTTCTTCTGCATCTTTTTTCCATCAGCGGCATAAAATAAGCTAAATATTTGGCCAGATTGTGTCTGCAATGTCAGCAGTATCACGCTCACTGTAGTAAATATCAGCAGCTGTGAGTACCTGCAGCCTCGAACCTGCAGCCGTGCCGATGGTCTGCACAACAGCCCTGTAGCTCGCATGATGGTGCCATGAGTAATTAATTATAGCTGCTAATAACACACATTGGAACATGTTTTTTGATGTTCCGCAGCTTTAAATATAACTATGTACTATTTTGTACATAACTCTACATTACTGTTTTGTACTTGTACAAAGTAAAATGAGTTACTGTTGATAAATTGCTGTAGTTTAAGATGAATCGACCACTTCAGAACATGCTGTTATAGGAAACCCTGGTGATGGAGACAGGAGCTGTGCTTGAATTGCTTGTGTTTAATTCCTTGGATAAAACTGCTGTTGGATATTAAAATGAAGTCGTGCTCGTGAGTTGGAGCTCCGCAGTAAACAGCACGGACGCTGCGCTGCTGGACTCTCTGTAAATAACCAGAGGCGCTTTTCAGAGCTTTTGTAATGTGTGTACTGCTTACACACACGCATGTTTATGAAACGTTTTGTTTGTTTGAGCGTTCGCTCCGGGAAACAAAAAGCACGTGTGACCGGATATATGTCTGAGCAGAGGTCACGTGTGTGAGCAGCGTGAGCTGGAGTTCCTGTAGGTGACCCGCAGGCCGGCGGTGCCGAGGCGGAAATCAGCCTGTTTAACTTCAGATCATCCACACCAATCATTTACATCCAAACCAGCGCTTGTAGCCACTGCCGTGTGAGCAAACCCTGAGACTCGACGAGCCGACCTCTGATGTTAATGTTTAAAGCTAATAAGCGGCTAGATCACGCTGTGTGTGGTTATATAGCAGAGTTCCTTGCTTTTTTTTGTTTTTTAGGTTTTTTTCTTTTTCCCTAAATAGATTAACTAGTTGGTACGTTTGGGACGAGAGGCTCGTTGCCCAGCAGGCGAGGCTCGCTGCACTCTTCTACGCTGCAGACACGTGTCCAAATTTATATTTTTAAATCACGTCAGTTAGAGGCAGAGCAAACGCTAGGATCCTTGTGCTGCTAAGTCTCCGTGCTGATCCGGCCGGTTACCATCGTAGATACAGGAGGCAGCACTGAGAATTTTGAACTGGTTCGGTGGTGTATGTTGGTGCTACAGTCATTATTTATTTAGGAGGAAACAACATGTTTGGGCTGTTCATGTTACCATGACAACGAGCGCTGTTTATAGGCACACTTTCAGCATTTTATCCAATTATGTAAGTAGATGCGTCGGCATATTAAATCAGATTACAGTACATTATGTTTTGAGACGGCCAACAGAAACCCCGGTTATAGCTCAGTAGGTATAATCAGAATTATCCGTGCATGTGTACCAGAGGTGTCCGATCTCACCCAGGCAGGGCCTCTGTGGTGCAGGTTCTCCCTCCAGCCAAGCAGGAGCCGCACCCGAGTGTACTGAAGGCCAAGCTGACTGATTAAACAGGTGGAATCGGGTGCGGCTCCTGCTTGATTGCGTTGAGAACTCCGGCTCATTGCGGATGAGATTGGACACCCCTGATGTGTGCCATTAATCTGATAGCTGATATGATTTGTTTACAAATGCATGCGCACTGACATAACCAGATAGAGGACGCATTAAGGCTGATTGTGCACTTGATCTTATTCTTTACATTATTAGAACAGAGACATGATGGCGTGGGTGCGTCATGTAGTGAGAGAGTAATCTGATTATTGTCTGATTCATGTAAAACTGGAGATTCCCGTGATCAGATTACTGTTACTAAGAAAAGCTCATTTAGTGTTGAAGTGCATTTAAACCGATAACACTGGTCAACAGTGAAAAAAAGGTCTAACTTTTTATAGCTGATCTAGGATAATTTTAATGCGCTAAATCCA
>JAQMYM010000021.1:1801189-1824182 GCA_030014255.1 Parauchenoglanis ngamensis
CGCACTATTATAAAATCAACTTAGCTGAAAAACCTGACCTGATCTACAAAAACTGATGCCATATTCGTGTTCTGTGGACCAGAAATATGTTAAATCAGCAGAAAAATATTAGACAACTCACAAAAAAAATTTTTTGTAACCCAGTGTATTGCATGGACTTCACTACATTGGACCGTCTTCTGTCTTTGTTCAAATAATAAATACTGAAGAAAGCAGTTGGACGTGCGTTGTGCAGAGTCTCCACCTCGGCGATTCCTGCATGAAATCATCATAGAAGCGCGAGTTTGTTGCTAATGTTTTGCAAGGCATTGATTGAAATCTGAGTTGTAGTTTGATATGTTCTCTGTAGTATAATGTTTTGTGGACATGTTTGGACTCTGATCAGACGTGAGCGAGCCGAGACTTAACCTGAGTGAGCTAATGGCGGCCTGCTTAGGTGTTCCAGCTGTGCATGAGGTCATGGCGTTCTCTGAGGTGATGGGTTTCTTGTGTTTGGGTTAACGCTTCACTGGGATCTGCTTCGTGCGTGTGTGTGTGCGTGTGAGTGTGTGTGCTTGTGCTTTTCCTACGCTAACTGTAGCCAGTCGGTGCCACGGTGAGTCCTGCAGATTCCTCCACCACTCTGCTGTGTGTCGGGTTCTGGGTGTTGGTGCATCACTGCTTTATATTGTCACCATGCTGAGTGTGTGTATTGGCTGTGTCTGTGTTTTGTGTGTGTGTGTGATCTCCAGGGGGAGCTGGAGAAGCAGCTACTGCAGGCTAACCCCATCCTCGAGGCCTTCGGAAACGCCAAGACAGTCAAGAATGACAACTCGTCGCGATTCGTAAGAGCCTCAGTGTGACGTGGTTAACATGGCTGTGTGCCGTAGTTCTGTTATCTGAAGCAGTGTGTTTGTTTCTTCACTGCAGGGTAAATTCATCAGAATCAACTTCGATGTTAACGGTTACATCGTCGGCGCCAACATCGAGACCTGTATCCTTTCGCTGTTTAATGGCTTTTTTCCCCCGCAATTGCATTCTAATCATTAACAGTAACTAGAAATCTTTAGTGATGTTCAGAAGTCCATGTAGAGGCTCTGAGAATGTGGAGTCGGCATGGCTAAACCTATACCCCCCCCATCTGTACAGCCTGGCGAGGTAACGCTAAACTGTCAGATATAAACTGGCCTCCTGTGCTCACATGCCTTGAAGGATTAACCTGCTTTTATTTCGGCTCATTGCTGTAGTAGGCTCAGACGGGCTGTCAATCAAGTGTGCTCATTTAAATATTTGGCCACACCCATTCGGGCAGTTTAAAAATAAAATGCTGAAGCAGCAGCAAACCAGATGCTATTTATTTAAAAAAAAAAAAAAAAAAAGCATTTCTTATATTGCTTAACTAACTTCAAAAATTTGGGTTCAAAAGTTGGCACACCCTTGCATTGTAGGAAACAGTCATTGAATAAACTGTCTCAAGTTGCATACCTAAATGATACCGAAATTATTTTGGAGTCTTGACAAATTTGTCCCTGAGTAGTCGCTATGAAATTGCTAATATTTAGCAGATCAACACGTTTCAGCTTAGACCTGCCCCCTAGTGGCCGTCGCTGTGACACCATCGCTGTGAAAGGTTACGAGGTTGTAAATGCGCTTGTGTTGAGTCGATCACAGATTTTAAAACGCATCCACAGCATGGACGACGCTCCGCAGCCTTCCTCTCCCATCACACCGCTCCTTAACCTGCGCTCTCTCAGACCTGCTGGAGAAATCCCGCGCCATCCGCCAGGCCAAGGAGGAGAGAACCTTCCACGTTTTCTACTACATGCTCACTGGAGCTGGAGACAAAATCCGCAGTGAGTTTCTCTCCAGTTCCTCTGAAGCTGCTGTGAGCACCGCCGTCCTTCACATGGACTTAAACCAAGCTGATGTGTGTTTATATACATGCTAAGCGTGTGTGAGAGTTAAATTAGTAAACGCTTCTGCAGGTTATGAGGCTCGATATCCCATCGAGTGTTAGTTCTGGTATTAAAGCAGATAACAGGGTACATCTGCTTTCAGTCCAAACTGGAGTAAACCTGTCCGTGTCGAGCTGTTGTAGGAAAATAATCAACGATGAGCTGATCTGCAAAACAGAAGTTACTGTTCAGCCCCAGAGATGATTATATCCTGGCGGGTTTTATTCCTCTCGTACCACAGCAATGTGTCGACCATTAGGATATTTACCTATTAAACAATATCACACTTTTTTTTATCCATGATTATTTGTGTTTAAAGTTATGGAATGTTCTTGAAATAGGAGTTTCATTAAAGAGAGCTTTACTGATATGATTTCAAAAGCTGAACTATTAAAGAAAACAAACGCAGATCCTGCAAATATTAATTACTCGCCAACAAAATCCCTTCCTGAGGCTAACTAGCGCCCCCTGCTGGATACGCTTGCTAAGCTCAGATTTTACACTTCTTTTTTTCTTTTTCTTTTTTTTTTAATTGACCTGTCTGTCTGTCTGTCTGTAGATGAACTGTGTCTGGAGGGCTACAACAAGTATCGCTTCCTGTCCAATGGAAACGTGACCATCCCTGGACAGCAGGACAAAGACCTGTTCGTTGAAACCATGGAGGCCATGCGCATCATGGGTATCCCTGAGGACGAGCAGATCGGTGAGAGGAACACACACACACACACACACACACACTCAGAAGAACTCTTTAAAGGTGTACTATGTTATTAATGCCTGTATCTATCAAATTGTCCTGAATATTGACTCGTCCTAATTATTTGATAAATAAAATTAGAATTAATTATTTAAAATTAGAATAAATGTGTAAATAAACCACTGGTATTTAAATGTATAATTAAAAATTATATTAGTACATTCAAAAAATTGTAATTTAGTACTTTCAGTGTATATGTTTAATGTTCTGTCACATAACACATTTTATCTACTAAAGTGTGTGTGTGTGTGTGTGTGTGTGTGTTGCAGGTCTGCTGCGTGTGGTCTCCTCTGTCCTGCAGCTGGGGAACATGAGCTTTAAGAAGGAGCGTCACTCAGACCAAGCCTCCATGCCTGATGACACGGGTGATGTATCCCAGAATTCCCTTTATATGGGCGTGTCCTAATATTCAAATTTGTGTGAGATTGTGTGACTCCCAGTTTCTGCAGGATTTGCATGAGTTTAGCCCCACCCACTGTAGATCATTTTGTGGTCCGGTTACGAGTTGGGGATTTTAAATCTCCTCCACGTGCACTCTTCCACTGTGATCTTGGGACTTTTTGTTCAGACTTCAATCCTAACTCTACCCTCTTTTTTTTTTTTATTCCTCCAGCGGCGCAGAAGGTGTGCCACCTGATGGGCATGAACGTGACGGACTTCACCCGGGCCATCCTGAGCCCCCGCATCAAGGTGGGCCGTGACTACGTGCAGAAGGCGCAGACGCAGGAGCAGGCCGAGTTTGCCGTGGAGGCTCTGGCCAAAGCCACGTACGAGAGGATGTTCCGCTGGCTCGTCATGCGCATCAACAAAGCCCTGGACAAGACCAAGCGCCAGGGAGCGTCCTTCATCGGCATCCTGGACATCGCCGGCTTCGAGATCTTCGAGGTGCTGACGAGGGTTCTGGATTCGTTCGGGTTCTTAGGTGACGTGATGTGAAAGTGTGATGGTTCTAAAGAGTTCTTGTCTTTTCAGCTGAACTCGTTCGAGCAGCTGTGCATCAACTACACCAACGAGAAGCTGCAGCAGCTCTTCAACCACACCATGTTCATCCTGGAGCAGGAGGAGTATCAGCGCGAGGGCATCGAGTGGAGCTTCATCGACTTCGGCCTCGACCTGCAGCCCTGCATCGAACTCATCGAGAAGCCCGTGAGTCTGAAACTGAAACCCTGCGGCCCGGTTTACACGCAGCGTCCGTCTCAGCCGGCTAAACGCTCACGTCTGGTTTCATCCAGCACGTCCGATTGCACTGTGTGACCGGACAGGTTGCCAGATTTGCCAAAAACAACTGGAAATCATTTCAAAACCAGTTGTTATAAAACTGTAAACAGCCGTACACACACCAGCACGCCAAACCCAAACACGACTGATGGTAACGTTTTAACACGTTTTTCCCACAATTTTGTCACTTAAAATCCCCCCCGAGTCAGTATAGAGGAAGTAAAGATGCTCTTTATAGCTATTAATAATAATTGCTTGTTCATTGTGTTTGTGTGAGTGCAGTGCTAGTGTTCACGTTTCCCGAGGCTCAGTAATGCTCGGAACCCTCTGCGTTCTCCGTGATCAGCTGATTTTAGTGGTTTTTATGCGCGTGTGGCAGAAATGTTTTCATTTGGCAGAAATTCAGTGAAAGGTAGTTTTACAAGGATGGTTTTTTTGCTTTTTTAAGCATTAAGTATTCACTTTGCTCCGATTCAGACTCCGCAAACAGACTAATGTGTGTAAATTATGAGGTCAATAAACACAAAATTACATCTTTAGCAAGTGGGTTTTTTTTTAAATTACTTTCAAGTTTGAAATAGTCTTGTTTTGTTGGCAGATCATTTTTCTCATGAGAAACGTTTATTTCTAGAAAGAAGCAAAAATAATCTAAAGATTGAAATAAGAAGAAGCATGGAAAGATGAGTAATATTAGACCCATTTGGCCATATTGGAGATATTTTCACTTGTTAAGGTCACGATTTTCTAATGATAATGCGCGTACACACACACACACACACACACGCACGCGCGATCGCATGCGGGAGAAGCTCAGGAGGACAGGATTGGGGGGAGATGGGGGTGTTTGTGGGTATTTCTGAGTGTTGTCCGCGTCCTGACCGAGCCCCTGCGCTGGCGTTCTGCAGGCGAGTCCTCCAGGTATCCTGGCCCTGCTGGACGAGGAGTGCTGGTTCCCCAAGGCCACAGATAAGAGCTTTGTGGAGAAGGTTCTGCAGGAGCAGGGAACACACCCCAAATTCATGAAGCCCAAGAAGCTGAAGGACGAGGCTGATTTCTGCATCATCCACTACGCCGGCAAGGTGAACACCCAGACACCCAAAAGAGCAGAACTCCCACAGCTGCGTTCTTGTAAAAGGTGTAGAAATGATCATGTGTCTTCCTCAGGTGGACTACAAAGCTGATGAGTGGCTGATGAAGAACATGGACCCTCTGAACGATAACGTGGCCTCGCTGCTCAACCAGTCCACTGATAAGTTTGTGTCTGAGCTGTGGAAGGACGGTGAGTGGAGCTGAGGGGAAAAAACAAAAGCACCGACTGGATACTGTTATCAGCAGAATGAGCACTATTTTGGGAAGTTTATGACTTCCAGAGAGGCTGGAGATCATTTAGCTTTCCTGTGGGTTTCTTGTTGCAGGAGGACCACCACTGGTTCTGCTTTTATTTGCTGCCTTTTCACGTTTCTCTTCGTTTTCTTCCGTTCCTCTGTCCATCCCTTGTTCTCATTCTTCTCTCCTGCTCCTCTGTTCTGCGTCCTTCTGTTCATCCTCGTCTCGTTTGGTTTTCTCTCAATCTGTTTCCGTTGCGTCGGCTCACAGAGGTGCCGAGTTGTCAGAGAGCTTATTTTTATCAGCGTTTTCCTTTCCTGCATTCTGAGTCAGGTGACATCTTTCTGTTCTTCTTTGCTTTTAATTCTGACTTTCTCCATCCTGCGTTTTTGCTCTTCTTTCTCTGTATGTCTTTATCCTGCTGGCGACGGACGTATTTCCTGTCAAAAGTAATCGCATGTTAGCTCGAATCGTTATACGAGTCCATGAAAATCCAGGAACGGAAGTTGCTTGTTAAGAACGGAGGAGTTTCTGTACCGGATAGAAAAGCTTTTCATTTGTGACAGGATGAGTACGGTACACTGAAATGCAAAACCTCACTGCATCGCTCACGTCCCGTCATCTCATCAGTGGAAAACAGGATCAGCGTCTAAAGAATTAAATGTTAACTACTGTAGCAGTGCATTTCACTTTCATCAGTGTGCTGCAGTCGTGACGCTCTGAAATGCAATCACTAAACATCATCATGTCTGATTACAGATGCGAGATTTATATCATCACACGTTCTTTAATGAGCTTATGTATAATTACTTTTGACAGTAAATACGTTCCATTTTGTGCGTGCGAGAGCGTGCGTGTGAGAGCGACTGTTCCTCAGCCTGCGCTCATCTCTCTTCCTCTCTCCCTCTGTGTAATAGCGTGGTTGGGGCTCCCCTGCTCTTGGTCTTGGGTACTGCAGAGATGGGTATATAAACTGCATGGGTTTGCTTCTGTTTGCACTCACACACAGATCAGCACAGTACACACACACACACACACATACACACGCACACATGTATGTAAAACCACTACACTGTGGAACTCGATTAAGCACTTTTAGTGTTGTAGGACTATACACACACACACGCGCACACACACACACAGGCTCCTGATATTTTGCATTTAGGTCTGTACACACTGTGGATTGCATGAATACTTTTTTGTTTGTTTATTAAAAAGTAGTCAATTATTCGTTTTAGTTCATCAGCATGGAAGCTCGTGTTCATCAGCAGAGCCCTCGTTACAGCTTCCTTCCATACATTTTTGTAGGTTTTTCTGGCACGTTTAACTCCGACCCCAGTAACTTCCTGATCTCCAGCTGATCAGAACTGCTTAGTGACGCAGAGTCTCCCGCTCTGAAAGCCCTCGCTTACATCCTGCCACAGTGCGGCGGTTTGACTTGCATTTTATTTAGCTTCACTTCAAAATCACTGTGGGAGGAATTCGTTCAAGAGCAGGAGGGCGTTTGATTTAAAACACACCTTCTGGTTGCGCACTTCATACAAAGTGATATCAAAACGTTAACCAACTTAAAGCTAAAGAAAAGATTTTTCCCAGAACAAAAACATATAATTAATAATCTTTTTTTTTCGTCATGATTAGTCGACATTCCCACAGCATCGACTAGTGAATGTATGCAACCCATAGTGTGTACACACACACACACACACACACACTGCATGGATTTTATTATATGATTAAACATTAATCATTGTTATTGAGATTTGTATATAAATGTTTAAACACACACACACACACACACACACACACTGCACTGAATTGGGTCCATTTTCCCCGTGTGTGTTTTCTCTTCACTTCACTTGCATTGTGTGTATTTTTTCTCCTTCCCGTGTTTCCTGCCTCCTCACTCCCACTCGCCCTCCTCTCACTGTGTGGTTGTGTGCTTCATCACTACTGTTCATGTGTTGTTGTTTAGCACCACAGGATTGTGGGTAAAGGTGTGCTGCTCGTGGCTTCATCCGTAACGAAGCTACATCACTGACGTTGTGCTCATCATCAATTCTCATTTCTGTCCCTCAGTGGACCGGATTGTGGGCTTGGATAAGGTGGCGGGAATGTCGGAGATGCCTGGAGCGTTTAAGACCCGTAAGGGAATGTTCCGGACGGTGGGTCAGCTCTATAAGGAGCAGCTGTCCAAGCTGATGGCCACACTGAGGAACACCAACCCCAACTTCGTGCGATGCATCATTCCAAACCACGAGAAGAAGGTACCAGAAACCGCATGCCCCGCCCCCAAGGCACATGATTGGACGGACAGTAAGTAAGTTTTCATTTCTTTTTGCTAATCACCATCTCCGTCTGTCTCTTTCAGGCAGGTAAATTGGACCCTCACCTGGTTCTGGACCAGCTCAGGTGTAACGGTGTGTTGGAGGGGATCCGTATCTGCAGACAGGGCTTCCCCAACCGCATCGTCTTCCAGGAGTTCAGACAGAGGTGAGTACGCCGGAGCCGGCTGTAGGGAAACGCCGCTCACCTGCAGTTAGCACACGTTAGCGCTGCTCAGTCAATGAGCTGAGGTGGATATCTGCTTTCTGCCCCTCAGATACGAGATCCTCACTCCTAACGCCATCCCCAAGGGCTTCATGGATGGGAAACAGGCCTGTGTGCTGATGGTAAGAGTTTCCTCACTGACCTCAGTCAGACTGTTGTTCACTTGCAGCTGATGTCGCACTGAGCATCACATCAGATGAAACAATGTGTGGTTAAAGGCAGTACAAACAAAATATAAGATGTCTGTAGATAATTGATTTTTTTCTCTTGCCCGTCAGAATTGTGAACTTGTCCAGTAAGTACAGTGATCGTTCAGTTTTCCATCTGCTCATCTACACTCACCCCACCTCCCCCTCCCTCCTTCCTTGTCAGATCAAAGCTCTGGAGCTGGACCCGAACCTGTTCCGACTCGGACAGAGTAAGGTGTTCTTCCGGGCCGGAGTCCTGGCCCACCTGGAGGAGGAGCGTGATATGAAGATCACCGACATCATCATCAGCTTCCAGGCCTGGTGTCGTGGCTACGTCGCCCGAAAGTGCGTGTCGAAACGTGTAACAGAACATTAACATAGTTTTCTCTCTGCCTGTTAGCAACGTTGTCATCTCCGAGTGTTGCATATTGGATACTGATTGGCTCTAATATTTTATGATGCAACACCACTGACCTTTTATGGGTTCAGTACTAACTCGAGTTAGTGATCTAGTGTGACTAGAATTTTAAAAAACCACTCCTAGACCATGGCGACCCAGGAACACAACACACACTGATATTCAAGGGCTCTCTAATAGTGTGTGTGTGTTCTGCCATCAGGGCGTTTGCTAAGAGGCAGCAGCAGCTGACCGCCATGAGAGTGATCCAGAGGAACTGCGCTGCTTACTTGAAACTCAGGAACTGGCAGTGGTGGAGACTCTTCACTAAGGTGAAGCCTCGAGCACTGTTTGTGTGTAATTCTAATTAAAAGCAGTTGTGCTGGTGTGTGTTTCTGTAACCTGCTCTCCTTTGCGCTGTAGGTGAAGCCTCTGCTCCAGGTGAGCCGGCAGGAGGAGGAGATGCAGGCCAAAGACGAGGAGCTCAACAAGGTCCGCGATAAACAGGTGCAGGCTGAGAAACAGCTGGAGGAGATGGAAGTCAAACAACAGCAGGTAACACACAAACACACACATGCCGCTCGTATTACTCATTAATTTATTAATACTCTTGCCTTAATTTATAGTCCACATGCGCTTTCGCATATGAGAAATCGGAGTCGCTGTCTTTAGGTATGTGCAGTAAGATCTGTTTCATTGGCTTAACCATGCAAGTGCTATAAACACCATCATTTCCACCATGAGGTGAATAAAACTCCTGAGCTCAATTTAGTTTGTATTAACTTTCTCTGATTAGCTGAAAGGAGATGTTGGCATCAGTAAAAATGTATATATAATATATTCATGATATTAAATATCTGTTGAAATAACGAAGACCTTATATGACCATATCAGAAAGCGAAACCCAAACACACCACAGCCCTCTTCACTAAATAATCAGCTCTGCTGCTGTTCTCTCACATGGTTACATCCCTCTGAGCGATGGTTCTCTCTCTGTGTGGTTCCTGTGCTCAGCTGAGTGCGGAGAAGCTGGCTCTACAGGAGCAGCTGCAGGCCGAGATGGACCTCTGTGCCGAGGCGGACGAGATGAGGAACCGGCTGGTGGCCAAGAAGCAGGAGCTGGAGGAGATTCTGCATGACCTGGAGGCTCGAGTGGAGGAGGAGGAGGAGAGAGCCAATCACCTTCAAACAGAGAAGAAGAAGATGCAGCAGAACATCACGGTACAGCATCACAGTGTTTCACTTCCGTAAACGTCCAGCGACTGTCTGAACGAGGTGAGATCATTCGTGGGATGTTCCTGTTCTCCACTAGGATCTGGAGCAGCAGCTGGATGAGGAGGAGGCAGCTCGTCAGAAGCTGCAGCTGGAGCGCGTCACCATGGAGGCCAAACTGAAGAAGGTGGAGGAGGACGTCATGGTGCTGGAGGACCAGAACAACAAACTGAACAAGGTCGGTCTGAGTGCAGACGCTGGAAAAAAGCGACCTTTCAGGCGTATCTAATTGCTTAATGATTATATCTTGATTTAGCTACTAAAACCATCATTCCTAAAATATTTACTTATTATTGAATTACTAAATCCCTCCGGGGTGCGCTAATCAATGTTAGCTAACCATTGCCCTGTGACAACACATCATGAAGTGTTTTATTCCTCTTCTGCATCAACAAATAAATATATTACTAATTAGTGAATTCATAGTTTTTATTCGTTTATTTACATTAGTTGCATTGAATGATGTGGAATGTCCATGACGATTGTTACTATAGAACCGACAGGGTATTAGAATGAGTGTATTAACATCCCTGTCAGAATAAATCAACAGCTTCTGACCAATCAGAACGGAGAATTCGGCAGCGCTGTGGCGTATGGGCCAGCGACGCTCTGTGCGGTGCGAGCTTCTAAACCAGATGTTGTGTTGGTTTAACAGGAGAAGAAGCTGATGGAGGAGAGAGTCAGTGAGTTCACCACCAACCTGACCGAGGAGGAGGAGAAATCCAAGAGCCTGCAGAAGCTGAAGAACAAGCACGAGGCCATGATCACAGACCTGGAGGGTACGAGCTTGTGCAGATACAGTGGTGGACCCGGCATGGTTGAAGTCTTCTATATTTTGAATAAGAACTTGCTTGACACTTTGCATCTGTGAAAATAGTGTTCTTGTACAAGTGAAAATGACCACAGAAGTAGCTGCACTTTTGAGATTTAGATCAGAAATTGAACAGACTGATGCTCCATTTATCTGTCCTACAGCACCGAGCGCCTGAACATGTGTCTCTAGTAACTAGGTGACCAAAAGACTTTAACCACCAAAATCAAGTCACAGAAAAAATGGTCCAAATCATTTCCATTATAGAGAACCAGGATGGACCTTTCCACCCATTTCCAATCAGATGTGCTCTGACACACACCACTGTATGATCATCAAGAAATCTAAATTATGTACCTAGGCAAATGATCACATTGTACATGATGTGAATACGCATCCATTATCCTTAATGCACATTCTCATAAAGGCTTATTAATAATGAGGAATAAACGTGAAATAATAAATAAGCATTCCTTATCTGTGACATTTGCATTTACAAGTATTTAATTGGCCTATTTAATTTGCTCCTTTTAGTTTGCTCCTGTTGGGTCAGCGCCTTGGTAAAAACTGATGCACTTATAAAAGGGCTCATTTTATTATCTCATTCTCAATCAATGAATTAGTTCTCAGGTAGTTTATTTCCATGTGTAGTAAATCGTGTGTGTGTGTGTGTGTGTGTGTGTGTGTGTGTGTGTGTTAGATCGTCTACGCCGGGAGGAGAAAATGAGGCAGGAGCTGGAGAAGAACCGCAGGAAGTTGGAGGGCGACTCCACCGAGCTTACTGATCAGATCGCTGAACTCCAGGCCCAGATCGCCGAGCTCCGAGCTCAACTCGCCAAGAAGGAGGAGGAGCTGCAGGACGCACTGGCCAGGTCCGAGCTGAGACCGTGCATTTAGCATGATCTCATTTGTGTTATTAACAAAGACAGTTTAATTCCATTTTCTTCATTCTTGTAATGGTAGAAGTATTTATGTACATGACAACAGAAATAATAATAAAAAAATTATCCAGCTTGTTCTAAACTTTTATTAGTAGAAAGTCGTGGTGACCAGACTTGAAGTTCTCAAAAGTTAAATTTTCCACAGTTTCCTGAAATATTTAATGTCTGCAAAGGTAGAAGTAAATGTAGACTTTATTTTCATTAAAGCATTTTATCATCATTTCCTCTGTGCAGGATCGAGGAAGAGGCGGCACAGAAGAACCTGGCCCACAAGAAGATCCGTGAGCTGGAGGCTCAGCTGAGCGAGCTGCAGGAGGACCTGGAGCTGGAAAAAGTCGCCCGCGCTAAGGCCGAGAAACACCGCCGTGACCTGGGAGAGGAGCTCGAGGCCCTGAAGACAGAGCTTGAGGATACACTGGACACCACTGCTGCTCAGGAGGCGCTCAGGTACTGCTACAGAGCCAAAATGGCTGACTGCTGGGGCTGGGATTATAACCTGGGTAATGGAGTTAGAGCCATAATGGCTGAACACTGGAGCTGTACTTACAGTGCAGGTAATGGGATTATGTCCTACCTGAAGGCTCCATGAATAGGTTTGTTATAAAATGTCCCGTATAAGCTTGGTTACTGATCAGCTAATGATATTTTTTCCAAAATGGCCAACAATCTGGAATTATAGGAAGTGACTCTCCAGTGTGTTACAGGTCCACCAGTGGATGCAGATGGTAGAATCAGCATTACTCATATTTTGTGTGTCTGTGTGTCAGGTCAAAGCGCGAGACAGAGATGACTCAGCTGAAAAGGTCTCTGGAAGAAGAAGCCAAAACCCACGAGCAGGTTGTGGTAGAGATGAGACAGAAACATGGCCAGGCTTTCGATGAGCTCAATGAGCAGCTGGAGCAGTCCAAGAGGGTAACACACACACACACACACACACACACACACACACACACACACACACACACACACACACACAAATGAAGTCAAATGTAGTCCTCAAGCAGTTGAAATACCTGTATGCAGATATTTCCATTCACATAGACAGTGATTATATCTAACTGCTCTCCCCATACCCTCTCTGTGCTTCCGTGTGTGCGCAGAACAAGGCATCGGTGGAGAAGATGAAGCAGACTCTGGAGTCGGAGCGTAATGAGCTGCAGATCGAGCTGAAGGCGCTGGTTCAGGGTAAGGGCGAGTCGGAGCACCGCAGGAAGAAGGCCGAGGCTCAGGTGCAGGAGCTTCAGATCAAGCACACCGAGAGCGAGAAGCAGAGAGTTGAGCTGCTGGAGAAAGTGTCCAAGCTGCAGGTACACCGTGCATACACACACACACACACTATACACTTACATTTTGAGTCCCTTTAAAATTTAGTCATTGCTGAATTTTAGCCCATGCTGATCTGCCGTTGGTGTTTTCTGTAGACTGAGCTCGATAACGTCAACACCTTGCTGAGTGATGTGGAGGGAAAATCCATCAAAGCAACCAAAGACTGCTCAGCTGTGGAGTCCCAGCTGCAGGATGTCCAGGTATGAATTCATCACACACCTTGCCTGTCCTCCACCACACACCACTCACCTTGCCTGTCCTCCACCACACACCACTCACCTTGCCTGTCCTCCACCACACACCACTCACCTTAGCTGTCCCCCACCACACACCACTCACCTTAGCTGTCCCCCACCACACACCACTCACCTTAGCTGTCCTCCACACACCTGTTTGGATCCATAATCCAACATTTCAGAAGGAAACCCTAACATGTCTCACCGTGAATGTATCTTACCGTGTAATGACTTGTGTTGTTCCAGTGCTGATTGTAACCGTGTGTGTGTGTGTGGTGAGTAGGAGCTGCTCCAGGAGGAGACTCGTCAGAAACTCTCTGTGAACACACGGATGAGGCAGCTGGAGGATGAACAGCACAACCTGAGAGAACAGCTGGAGGAAGAGGAGGAGGCCAAGAGGAACGTTGAGAAACAGTTAATGGCAGCTCAGTCCCAGGTACAAACATACAAATACATACGTGTGCAGGGTGTTTTCATCAGACACATAACAATGCACCACATGCTAATATAAACATTAATACAGTGTAAACATTGGACCTGACAGTGAGAGGTGGAATAAGTTACTGCCTGTGAAGTCTGTTGGTCATACAGGTCATTTAGAAACTATATTTAAGTTAAATATCCATCGGGAAAGTAAACCCAGTCCCCTTGACTCTGCTTGTTAAGGTTTAACGTTACCTTCTCTGTCTCCAGCTGACTGAGATGAAGAGGAAGATTGAGCAGGAGTCAGGTTCTCTGGAGAACGCAGAGGAAGTGAAGAAGCGTCTGCAGCGCGACCTGGAGGCTGTCGGCCAGCGCTTGGATGAGAGGAACCTGGCCTACGACAAAATGGACAAGACCAAGACCCGGCTTCAGCAGGAGCTGGACGACCTGCTGGTGGACCAGGACCATCTGAGGCAGATCGTTTCCAACCTGGAGAAGAAGCAGAAGAAGTTTGATCAGGTATGCGAGTAGTCCAGGAATTCTTCACTCCACTTCTACACCGGCTTCTGAACATCTGGATCGCCGTCTTCATGACAGAATAGACAGATAGTCCTGATGTGCTTAACTGAGTGATTTAGATGGAGAGAGTGAGAGAGAGAACGAGACAGGCACGCAAAAAGATAGAGCCAGACAGAGATGTTGAAAGATGGAGAGACAGAGAAAGGTGTAGAGAGAAAGATTGGACGAAGAGAAAGCGAGAGAGAAACAGGAAGATTCACATTCTGATGTTGTTTTAACACTGTATCCTTGTGTGTGTGTGTGTAGATGCTGGCAGAGGAGAAGGCTATCTCTGCTCGCTATGCTGAGGAGCGTGACCGCGCTGAAGCCGAGGCTCGTGAGAAGGAGACTCGTGCCCTCGCTCTGACCCGTGAACTCGACACCTTGTCAGACATGAAGAACGAACTGGACCGAGCCAACAAGACGCTCCGGGCCGAGATGGAGGACCTTGTCTCCTCCAAGGATGACGTCGGCAAGAGCGTAAGATACAGATGATGTTGTACATGTTATGACTGTCCTTAACATAAATTCAGTCTGATCACAGAGGCTCCATCTCCCTCGTCCCTCCCCTCAGGTGCACGAGCTGGAGAAGTCGAAACGTGGCATGGAGCAGCAGCTGGAGGAGATGCGCACACAGCTGGAGGAGCTGGAGGATGAGCTGCAGGCTACTGAGGACGCCAAGCTCCGCCTAGAGGTCAACATGCAGGCCATGAAGGCTCAGTATGACCGAGACCTGGCCGGCCGAGACGAGATGGGAGAGGAGAAGAAGAGGCAGCTCCTCAAACAGGTACACCGTCACCAAACACAGCACTGACACACCTTATTAATGATGATGGGAGATGAGGGGTGTGTGTGTGGTGCATTGTGGCTAATTTACTTGTTGCTGTTAGGTGCGGGAGATGGAGATGGAGCTGGAAGACGAGAGGAAGCAGCGTTCTGTTGCCGTGGCATCACGTAAGAAGATGGAGCTGGACCTGAAGGAGCTGGAGGCTGCTATAGACCAGGCCAACAAGAACCGAGACGAGGCTCTCAAACAGCTCAAGAAACTCCAGGTACACAACATCGGGTCAACCTCAGAGATCACACAGATTACTCACACACAGCTATTGAACTGTGTGTGTGTGCGCATGTGCGTGTGTGTAGGCTCAGATGAAAGACCTGCTGCGAGAGCTGGATGATGCGCGTCTGTCCAGGGAGGAGATTCTGGCACAGAGCAAAGAGAACGAGAAGAAGGTCAAGAGCATGGAGGCAGACATGATCCAACTGCAGGAGGTACACAAACACACATTCACAGACACACAAACAAACAAATACACATTCTCACTGTGTGTGTGTGTGTGTGTAGGAGCTGGCTGCAGCAGAGCGGGCAAAGAGACAGGCTCAGCTGGAGAGAGACGAACTGCAGGACGAAATCAACAACCAGAACAGCAAAAAGTAAGAGCGTGCGCACACACACACACTATGACTATGTATATATGTATATAAAGAGGTGCTGTGTGAATGCATACATGATGGTGGTTAAGCAGGAGTGGAAATCTTGTCTGTAAACCTGTTGTTTTTAGTCATTTTCACTCTGAAAGATGTTCTGAAGAAAATATGTAGATTTAACACACTTCTGTCTTTGCAATTTTTACCTGCTGAAGGTCTGAGTGTGTGAAGCGCGAGTGTTGCTGTGTAGTGTTGGGTGTGATTTGTTAATAAAGAAACGTTTCTCTGTCCGTCTGTCTCAGCGCTCTGACCGTGGAGGAGAAGCGGCGGCTGGAGGCTCGTATCGCTCAGCTGGAGGAGGAGCTCGAGGAGGAACAGAACAACGCCGAGCTGGTCAACGATCGCTTCAAGAAAGCCATGCTGCAGGTGAGCCTCCGTTCTCATCCTCTCACCGATCACCTGGTCGGACCTGAGAATTAGGAACTCTTGAGTGTTTGTCTACAGCAGCGGTCACCAGCCCTGTTCCTGGAGATCTACTTTCATGTTAGTTTCGTCTCCAACCAAAATCTAACACCTTTTTTAGCTGATTAAGATCTTAAGGCAGTGATTAAAGGGTCCGGGCACGATTCCGGTTGGAGCTCAAGTCTTCAGGGAGGTAAATCTTCAGGAACAGAGTTGGTGACCACTGAACTACAGGGAACCTGGTGGCCATTTTGGATGGTTTAAAAAAAGATTAATGTTCTCGAGAAGGCTTGTCTAAGGTTTGTTTTTACTTCCCCACAACCTCAATTCATCTCAGTCACTGACTCGCTGTCCCTCTCACTGACTCTCTTTCTGGTCACTGTGTCTCTCTCAGACGGATCAGATCAATGTAGAGCTGACGGCCGAGCGCAGCACTGCTCAGCGCCTGGAGGGGACGCGCTCACAGCTGGAGCGCCAGAACAAGGAGATGAAGCTGAAACTGACAGACCTGGAAGGAGCAGTGAAGAGCAAATACAAGGCCTCTATTGCCGCCCTGGAGGCCAAAATCGCACAACTCGAAGAACAGCTGGATATTGAGACCAGGTCAGGTCACATGACTGACGACTCTCCTAATGACCGAGAGCTACTGAGCGCTAGCTGTGGCTGATAAATATTTTTTAGTATTGTTTCTTTGTACTTTATAATTAACGTGTGTGTGTGTTTTTAGAGAGAGGCAGACAGCCACTAAATTGGTGCGTCGTTCTGAGAAGAAGCTGAAGGAAGTCATCCTGCAGGTGGATGATGAGAGACGTAATGCTGATCAGTTCAAAGACCAGGTCAGACTCTGTACATCACGCACGTCTCACCTCGCGTGTGTTATTAGTGCTGTATTAATAGGGTGGGATTTATCAGTATATTAAGTACAGAATGGAGAGGATCAGCGGCTCATGAGCACGGATTTGTCCTGTGTGTTTCCTGCTGCAGGCGGAGAAGATGAACAGCCGTATGAAGCAGCTGAAGAGGCAGTTGGAGGAGGCTGAGGAGGAGGCGCAGAGAGCCAACGCAAACCGCAGGAAACTGCAGAGAGAGCTGGAGGACGCCACCGAGTCGGCCGACGCCATGAACCGCGAGGTCTCCTCGCTCAAGAGCAAGCTCAGGTAATGCGCCCCGCTTCAGCACCCTTGCACCCTTCATCTCACACCTCACTCACCAGGACCAGCAACCCATACACTGGCTGTGTCCCAAATGCAAGGGCAAGAATTTATTTCTTTACAGTAACAAACAAGTCAACAAGAAAAAAAACCCATAAAAATGTGTTTTAGTTGCCAGCTAAAACTCTACTTGCTAATCAGCTCAGTAACAGTTTGCACCACAGCACTTTTAACATCTGGATTCTGATTGGTTAGAAGTCTGGTCTGATAGTAGCGCCGCTCAAACCTGCAACTCACAGCTTTATATTATTACAGATGCTCCACATCATCTTAAATGGCGTCTCCGGTCTCGGAGCTTTGTAAAGTTTTCATGACAAACTGCGGGGGTTTTTGTGGGTTTTTTTTTATGACGACCTTTATTATGAACTATGATTATGATTATTGGTCCAGAAACATTTTTAAAACCATCTGCTGCTGTACTATGTCTGATATCTTAGTGACCATATTAACTAGACATTTTGGCATATTGCAGTGTTGTATGTGTGTGTGAATTCACCGTGTGTGTGTGTGTGTGTGTGTAGACGTGGGGACCTGCCCTTCACCATGCGCCGTATCGTTAGCCGTGCCGGCGTCGAGAGTGATGAAGAGCCTGAAGCCAAGAGCGAAACCCCCGACCCCAAACCTGAGTGAACAAAGAGAACGGTGCCACCTGCTGGCTGTAGTGCTGAACTGCAGCACTCTTTCTCTAACACACACACACACACACACACACACACACACACACACACACACACAAATATGCATATAACAGACCACACTGTCTACTGGGATTCAGATTTAATTTGTTAGTGCCACCACACACACACACACACACACTAACTGACAATCAGTACTCTAGTCCATAGTCAGTCATCTGAGGACCAAATGATCATTTTATCGCGCATATTCACCGGGATTTTGAAGACGGGGATGATATTTTTGTAAGGAGCCGCTCCTCTTCTTCTCGTAGGCTTTTGTCTCGATCTATTTTTCTAATTGAAATCATGGGAGCGGAGAAGTTTCCAATAAGAGAAGTGAAGAAAAAATAACCTGTTGGAAGGGGACCAAGAAAAAAAACAAAAACAAAAAACCTAGCTGACATTCTCTATAGAAATGTATTTTATTCTGAAGTTTTTATAACGGTGTAAGGATGAAAGTATACGACTCGTTTATGATAACTGCTGCATCCTCTCTTTATCTCGCTATCTCTCTCACTTAAACGGTTTATCTGCACACATTTCAACGCTGTTCCATGTAACTCGTGCTTTAACTCGAACGAGCACCGAGATTGTTAGAGATGTGCACTGTACCACATAATAATAAACGCACCATGCACGGCAATAAGAGTACACGCGTCTCTGCACTGAGCATTATAGTGATTCTAATATACACCACTGAAGGAACGAGGCAGAAGGGGAACACACACTTGCTCGTAGATAAGCCACTGTGCACTATAAGCCTTAAAGTCACGCTTGTTCTACTACTTGGACTTCTTGTCACTCATCTGTGTGCGATTTCCTACACAAGTGCAGGGTGGAGCTGGGGTGGAGGGCAGATTATTCTCCTCGGGACACTGTATTTGTTCCCCGAGCATTTGTTTTTGTTTTCATTATTTTTTTTTTATTGGTATGTCAACATGGTGTAGTTTATAACGTTTATGCTCACAGTGTAGCGAAGTGCCCAGCTTACAGCATTCGCTCACACTGCTGGGAAGTGAGAGGAGCTTCTTTTTACTGTTGTTGACCTATGAATAGCTAATGAGGCTCTCACTCTTGACATAAGGAAATGATTAAAAAAGATAAATGCTAATTTTGTATTTCTTTCCCTACAACTCTTGATCTGCAGAGACTCGAGTTGTAAACTGTTGGTATTATGCAAATAAACATGGCTTTCTAAAAGGCTACAGTGGATGCTTTGAGTCTTCTTTTCAAAATCTTGAGTCTTGTGTGAAAGTTTGTACAAATGGTTCACACACAGGGAGAGAGAAGCTCTGGCTCGTGCTCCTGTGTGACTTTTAATGACCTTCAGTCTGTTTCGAGTTACGAACATGTTTTGAAAGGGTTTCATTCTTTAAGGACGAGTGCTTGATTTTGGAGGAAAATTCTTTATATTTGAACTCAACAGCCAAACAAATACACATCTCCCTTCAGTGTTCCTTCAGAAGCTCTGCCCCCAAATTCATGGCCACCCATTGTCAAGGGCACCCCCACTTCCCCCTCCCCTTCCCCGGTCCTGTGATCAGCTGGAATAATGTTTCCCTATGACTGTACAAACACCAGATTTTTTTTACAGCGCACACAACGGACAGCTAGCAGACCATGAGGAGATCCTCTCTGAATTTGACCATGTATTTGATCAGAATTGATGACTGCATCTTTTAAAGAGGTACTGCACATGTAAATGTGTTTATTGAGCTGTAAACTAAATGATACTACTTTACCATGCTAAAATGCATCAGGGCTGGTGTTAATATTGATAGAATTACCATTTTGTAGTAAAATCTGGTTAAAATCATCCTGAACATTGTTCATCCTGAAGCTTGCAGTGCTGATACTGATATGTTAGGTTTACACTGGGGTGTATATAAAATGCTGCGACACTGCAGTGAGCAATAATAATAATAATAATAATAATAATAATAAATCGGCCCTTTATGCTGTGAGAGCCTGTGGGTGGATCCACACCTGCAGCATCTCTCTCTAAACTACACATATTCCACATTAGAGGAGATTAGACAGAATAATTCATGCTAATTACTGAACACGGTGCATTAACCCATTAATTTATTGATATTGATTTTTTTTTGGAACCACAAATTAGATTTTTATTTTGAATTTAACAGTTTGCATTTTCCAGCGTGTGTGCGCGTGCGTGCATGCGGGAGCGCGCGCGAGAGAGATCTTTTGCACTATTTGACACACAACTTTAAAAACTACTTTAACATTTTCCAGACAGACACACTGACTTTTTGCAAACTTAAAAAACCCACTGGTTCAAACTTGAGTTTACATGTGCAAATACTTTATCTCAGATGTAAAAACACGTGTTTAATAAGAAGAGCTGAAAATAAAGTTCAGCTCCGCCTGAGAGGGAGACAGTTCCGATTTTAAACGCTGGGTGTCGCTGTAGTCGAACAAATTAATAATAATAATAATACTGATAATGATAACTCGATTTATTTTCTGTCTTCAGTTAATGAGATTATACGGGTCTACAGTGCTCATGGTGCAGAGTTTTGGTGCTACAGTAAACTACAAAAATAAAAAATAGAAATTCAATGCAGGAGATTACACTAACATTGGTTATGTGAGTGTTTTAACTGTGTGTGTGTGAGAGAATAACAAGTAGGGAAAATCTGTGATCAGTAGGTTTATATCTCACTTATTTTTTAAAGCCATTTCATGGTATTAGCCTACTCTAAATTTCCCTTGAGATCATTTAATGATGATAATAATAATAATAATAATAATAATAATAATAATAATTATTATTATTGTTATTATTATTATTTCCCCTGAAAGAAAAGAAAGAACGAGCCCCGACCAGGTAATGTTCATTCAGCCTTTTTTTTTTAAAGCTTAATTTGCATATCTCCTTCTAAGAGCCAATCAAACGCGGCATTTGGAGGGCCGAGCTGCCACGCCTCCTGTTCCTCCTCTTGCTCCGTTAGTTATAAGGCGCTGTGTGAGGCGCAGCGCAGTACTAAACCGGAAGTAGTTCCCCAGAAAGCTGTAGCTGGCGTTTATCCTGCACACAGACGGCAGCAGCCCCTCCTGGACTCCTGCAGCTCCTCACTGCCTACTCCACCAGCTGCACTGGAGGAGGTAAGCCTGAAATGCTCATGATAACTGTACTGCTTTATTATCAGCACTCAGCAGAGGAACTCCTTCTATTTCATCTAGTGAACATGAAACTTTCCTCATTAGAATTCTGCAGCGTGTACCCTATGTTTCTCCAGACCAGGTCACATATCCCAGTACAAATCCCCCAGCACCAGTTAGTATCCCAGTAATAAAGCTAAAGAGCCTTTACACTGAAGGGATAACAGCTCCATGGGTAAATGTGAGAGGAGATCATCTCTGCATGTAACAACAGAGACATACATTAAGAAATGTTCAACATTCTTGTATTTCGTGTATACACAAGTGTCCTGAAGTCCAAGGCTGTCAATTTGAGCATTTGTTTTGATATCTGTGTTTAAATATATAATTGCCTGTGGTAACAGACTGGCTAGAAGTACTCTTTTCTTGTTATTTTTATATAATTTGATCAGCAGGATAGAAATCATGTGCCATTTATTAGTAAAATCATGCGCTCAGTCATGTGATAAATGTAGTCCAGCTCACTGATTAATGAGAAGCACTGAGTATTTAATTCACCAGCTCACACTTGTATAGTTCAGTGTTTAGAGTAGTTTGGTGTTATATAATGTTATATTGTGTAATAAGGTCACGTGATGTCAAGTTGCCATGCATGTGCTCATACCTGTGCAGGACACATGACATCAGGTAATTGCTTTATGTTGTTTGCTTTATTTAGGAGGATTTTTTAGGAGAAAAGCCTGAATCAAGAGAAGCTGCCAGTTTGCTGCTTCTCTGCCATCATGGAGTTTTCTCTGGTGAGTGCACACCTTTATTTATTTATACAATAATAATAAAATTAATAAAATTGAAAGAAATACACACATGCCTGTCAATGAGTCCAAAACAAAACACCTCTTTGCCAGAGCAGTTTTTGTTTTTTGTGTACACTCAGAGCTCAGGCCTATTTTTATGTTACAGCACCTGATGAATGTTGCATTGGGTTTCTGCGTACAGAAAGTTTGTGTCCCACAATAAACTCTACACAGAGGCTGCCAGCGGGTCAATGTTATGATGGTCCTCTCTGCTTCTCTTGTGACCGTGTGGGTGGGTGTGTGGGTGTGTGGGTGCGCGTGCATGCGTGTGTGTGTGCAGTGTGTGAGGAGGATGTTGTGATTGTGGTGTGTGTTTGTTTGTTCACTAATTTACGTCACTATTTGCTCATGACAGAGTACACATTGTGGACAGACTCACATATAAATAGAGCAGATACTCTCCTAATAGCTTGTATTTTGCTTGATAAAGACTTGTCATTTTATGACCTCTATAAATATCACAAATCCTTCAAACCAGTCTTTAAATTTTGATCTCTCTCTCTCTCTCTCTCTGTGTGTGTGTGTGTGTCTACAGGCTCACCCTGTGATTAAAGCCTTCATGTGTGGTTCTCTGAGCGGAACCTGCTCCACTCTGCTCTTCCAGCCACTGGATCTGGTGAAGACCCGTCTACAAACCATACAAAACAGTGCACAACCTGGGTGAGACACACGCAGACGCACTCACAAAAAATGCATCTACTACACACACACAGATGCACTGTGTACACTAGAGATTGGCAATAGAAATCATGACAAATGTGTAAATAATCTTGCAATCATTAAATAAAGTTATCGTTAAGTCCAAACTAAAAACTGTAATCCTTTCAGAAACAGAGCTACAATCTTCACCTAACAATTTATAATTAGATACAGTGACCGTAAGGGCAGGACCTGTCCTCTGATTGGTTACAGTGACCGGGTCGAGTCTGTGGTCTGATTGGTTACCATGACATTAGGGTCAGGAACCTTCAATGACATCAGGGGTGAGAAGCATGTCCTGATTGGTTGTGGAAACTGGTGTGTGATTAGTTAGCGTATCACTAGGGGAGAAAACTGTGGCCTGATTGATTACAGTTATAATGTGGGAACAGTGGTCTGATAGGTTAGAATGGTTCTGGTGTGTAACTTGGATTATCAGCTTCTTTCTTTCTTTTAGTTCAGGAAGGGTTGGCATGGTAACCATCTTCCTCACTGTTGTGAGGACAGAGAAGCTGCTGGGACTTTGGAAGGGAGTCTCACCTGTGAGTGACTGACAAACTGTCTCATGCACACTCATGCGCGCGCACACACACACACACACA
>JAQMYM010000021.1:1853070-1878415 GCA_030014255.1 Parauchenoglanis ngamensis
AGGGCCTTGCTCAAGGGCCCATCAGCAATAGCTTGGCAGTGCTGGGATTTGAACTCATGACCTTCCAATCACTAGTCAAATGTCTTAACCACTGAGCTACCACTGCCCTTCATTCTAGAAATAAACACTTGAAATAAGCTACAAGGCAACTCTGAGTAACATTTCTGGTTTCCTTGTCCGTGCACTACTATGGTGATGAAGAATGCGTATCTGCTCTCACCAGACTCAGCGTTGTCCAGCTTCAGTCCCTGCGCCTTGTAGCTCAGCTCTCCCTCTCCCACCTGGGTCCGGGCCAGAGAGTCGGCCAGCTGGGCCACCACGTCCGACGCCATGCCCACACCTACACACACACACACACACGCACGCGCACACACAGTGTGTGTCAGGGACAATTTTCAATTAATAATAATAATAATAATAACAACAACAATAACATTATTTGTATACTTCTTTTCAAGCCACATCATAAAATAAATAAAAGAAACGGCATTCCAGAAAAACACTCAAATACGAGAAAAAGATTAAAACTGTAAGATATAAATCAATGAGTATATACCATGCAAACTCTTAGACACTTGCAAAGAAATGCTATAACGATGACTTCAGAAATAATTAAATTAAATTTTTCTGCTAAAAAGTAAAATACTTCACTATGCAGTAAACAGTAATAAAGTAAACAAAGACAATATTTGGTGTGACGACGCGTTGCCTTTTTATTCTCGTATCCCGAGTAGGGGAGATGCGACGATTCTTTTTATATGCATGCATGTACGTATAGTCGCGCTATTAGCGCCTGGTAACCTAGCAACGTCCATTTCAGAGACCAGTGCGCGGCTAACCCATGACCCCAGAAACCCGGAAGTGAACATGATACAAAACCGTAACTGTCATTACACAGTCGTTAATTTTTTGAGGCTCAGTGAACAAATGAGATATTCTTGGGGTGCAACTTGCATTCGTTAAATTAAATAAATATATAAATCTGTATGACCAAAAATCGACTCACTATTGAAATCTGTGTAATTTACAAAGCAATCTTTGAGTCTCTTCCTCCTTATATAGTTATGAGTCGTATGCGACAGAAAAAAAGCACTCTTCTTTATTATAACAACTAAACACATAATAAATTAGTCTCCTGGTCTGAAATAAAATCTACGCTGGATCCAGACGAAGAGAATTATAGCATTAGCCAGCTAGCATTAGCTAAAAGATGGATATTTACTCCATGGGTACTCTATGGGCGCTCTAGAGCCCCAAAAACACGGGATTATCTGCGTAATAGGGATTAATATGGTCATACCATATACAGTGCAATAATATTTACCTGTAGAACACATTTCATCCGGTTTATTAGGTGTAAACGGAAAACAACATGCGATAACACATACACCGGCGGCTTCGTCCCGCTCATACGGATGACGTCGTCGCGTTTGAACTGCGCGCGTGGTAGCTCACGGGAGTTGTAGTCATTTACTAGGTTAAGCTTGTAGTCAGTGATTTGGCTGTAGTTTTTTGTGAAAAACTGAAGTGTTGGTTATGTAAAGAATAAAACACTCCGTGTCGTGCTGCTATAGGAAAGTAATCAACACTGACGTGGTGTGATGAAGCAGAGTCACTGTTACTACCCCAAATTTATTATTTTCCTATAAACCTTTTAGGTGTTTGTAAACCGAAGAGAGCCGAGTGACCATTTTTGCAGAAAGACAAAATCGCCTAGCAACCTGATGCTACTTGGTTATAAAGTGACTGAAGAATCTATCAAGAATTGTATTTTGGAATCGGCCTGATGTTAGCTAAAATGTCATCCACATGTTATTACAGATTAGCAATAAAAGACAGGGAGTGCTATTCAACTGAATTAACACTTTCAAAGTGAAGAGTCATGATGCTAAATGACGCTTAGCAGTGGTCTGACCTGAAATGACCAGACATACACACACATATCTCACAGAAACTCAGTGTTTACACTCCAGGGAAACGGAAGATATACGAGTCTCTTTATGATTATACCTGTGTTGTCTGTGAGCTTGTTAAGACCTAATGTTTTGTGTTTACAACACCAAGGATGTCATGATGGCACTAAAAGCTGAGGTGCTGCCCAGCCAAATGCAATAAAATCAACTGTAAAATGAGCAAAGTTAGCATAGTAAACATGTCCATTATAGGCAATTCATAGAATATGACCCAGCTATCTAGCATTAGCTAACTAATTTCTTGATGTAGATTAAACTATGTAGGTTTGTTAAAGCAATATAAATGATGTATTTTAGCTAATTAGCAAGAAAAGCTTAAGTTAGCTACTTCGCGCTGCAAAGAAGGAACTCCTCGAACCAATTATCAAAGCTAAATTCCAGTAAACACAGCAATCTTCTGTTGGCTTGGAAATGTGGCTGATTCAGTGGTATGCTGTAAAATGTAATGTGTTCACAAGCATGTTTCATATTCTGATACCAAACACAATGTGACATTTTAAAAAACAAATTCTGGCTTGCCCTTAAAAATTGCTGAGAGCCAGAAGGCATGGCTGATGTCAGTGATGTGTGACTCAGGTTTTCATAACAGTGTGCTTTATTCTTCTTTAATTAAATGCATTTTTTAATTATTATTATTATTATTAAATCATTTATGAGCAGCATGTCCTGTACATTTAATGCTCTGGAACAAAACAGCAAAACAAAATAAGTGAGTTCCTGTTCTTACTTACAAAATAGCAGCTGTAAACAATCATTTCTTCACCAGTCTCTCTTTTTTATTGTAAAATTAAAAATGAATAAAACAAACAAACAAACCCTGCAGCTTTTCACGTTACTGAGGAACTGCAAAACGTAAACTCCTCTGTCCTAAAGATGTCGGAAAACTTAAAGTTACAGCTTTACATCTGACTGTTAGAATCCATTGACTCTTGCCAATTTAGCAAGTTTGTCACAAGATTTAGTGACTTTTTGACCTTCGCTATCGAGGTGCTATCTATCGCTATCTATCTTATGGCTAGTCTAGTGTCTAGTGATACATTTGTTGACTTCTCACAACTTCGGTAATTTCCATTCTTGTTGTCAAGCAACAGCAAAAATCACCTTTCACCAATTTGTGATTGACATCACCTCTGCCTTTCCCAGTGCTCTATCACTGCATGCATTTATATAAGTAATGACTGACTGATGTATAATCAGCTGCTGTAATTACACAGAAGTAGGTATTCTACATCTCTACCAGATGCTATGTACAGCTCGGCCAGTGTCACTGGAGGGCCGGCAGACACAAAACCTACGCTACACCTATCGCCTATAAGTAGGCACCACAACAGCTTTGTGACATATGCAAATTAGACGTGTGTACGTAGAGTGTGGTGTCGTCACACAATCTAGCGGCACTTCAGAGAGCCGATAGTGACTTCCGGTGAGATTTTTGGCAACTGCCATTAACGCTTTCTGGTTTTACCGTTATGTGCGCATGCGCGATAGGTTCTTTCCGAGGCTTACCCCGGAAACCGGCGGTGTATAGGACCGCGCAGTGCGGCCGAGACCGCGCAGGGAGGCATCACATGTTCCGTGTAGTTAGCGCCCTGAAAAAAAGAGTCATTTCTACAGAGAATTAACTAGCAGACGACAAAAAGTGCAAGTTGAAACTGTTAACTTTACTCCAAAAATCATTAGTAGCTACAGGTAAGTTTGGAGTCGGGCTGTGAGGTGTGTGTTTCATCTCTCAGCTAGCTGTACACTCTTGTTTCCCTTTTCTGTGTCTTAGTTATTATTTACAGCATGTGTGTGTTTCCGGTATATACTTACTTATTTATCATCTCTATTTTAATTTACACATAGTGCATTGATGAGTGTTGTTTACTTGTTTTGCTTGTACAGAGCCACTTTGCTGTGTGTGTGTGTGTGTGTGCGCGCGTGCGCGCGCGCTCTCTGTTGAAATCCTCCTTCTTCCGGAAAGGAAATAACTTCAGTCTCCTCTGTGGTGCCTGTGTACACATTATTACTGTTATTGCTAATTATCCCTGACCAAACCCAGGACCTGCCCCTCCTTCATTAAACACTCTGTCAAACCACCAAGGATTGTTTGTTATTTCATTTCTGAAGGAGAACCTGAAGAGAACCCAGCTTCAGCTCTGTTAGGTTTCATTTTCACATCAGCTGTGTGTTTTTCCTGCAGGACCTCATGAACGGCCATGAACCAGGACCGGCAGAAGCGCAAGGAGGAGATCCAGAAAGCTCTGGCTTTTATTCAGTAAGAACCTGTTAATCATGATCAAACCTGTTAAACAGAGACATTAAACTCATGCCGAGGTCAAGACTGGTGTTTTGGAGCTTTGTGTTCGCTGTACTGACACACACACTGCCTTCATGCAAAACAGTATTTTTTGGATTAAAGCTTCTGTTTACCTTTTTTTTTTTCCTGGGCCAGAAATTAGCTCCGCCCCCAGTCAGAAAGCAACTGCTTAGATATTGATAGAGTCATTGCTGGGGTTAGAAAGACTTAGTGTTTTTTTGTTATTTTCTACATTTACAAATGACAAACAGCCCCTTTAAATGCAGCGCTCTCGTTCAGGCTTTACTTTCTAACCAAAGCTAGATATCATGATCCGCACTGTGTACTGAGAAAATGTCTTTTTAGTGTTGTTTTTGTCAGTTTAACTAGTGTGTATTATTCTGTAATTTAATTTGTGCTTTGCTTTGTGCAGGTCATCACTGCCATACCCCGACCCAGACGGCTATGAGGTGCAGTTCCCTTCTGTTCTGAGTACTCATGCATGCTGCGGTTAGCTATAAGAATGTTCCTTAGGAGTTCTTGGTTGCATTGGGTTGCGTTCTCGGAGCAGTTAGCTCCGCCCACTCAGCCTGGCACTGTATCCCAACATGATGTGTACTGTTCTCAACGATGACTCGGAGGAATTTGGTCAGTTCTTCTAGCCGTGTCCAGTTCATTCAGAAGTCTCTGATTTCCAAACAACACCAACTCATGTTTATCAGCAGGTTAATTATTAACACGTGTGCTCTATCAGGAACGAGTCGCGCTGTTCCCGTCCTACATCCAGCAGTTATGACCTGGAGAGAGAAAGCTCGGTGATCAACAGAGTCCAGAAGGTTGTAGGTTTCAATCCCAGCACTGACAGAAAGCCCCTGAGGGAATTTTAAGCAACAAACCTTAAAAGGAAAAGTACGGAGGAATGTTTTATATCTACTAGTCAACGCTAAAGTAGGTAACGAGTCCGTTTCACTCGAATACTTTAGGGCAAATCTGAGCATCCAGTTGTTGAGTGATGTTACAGTCACAGTGCTGATGTGGTTTATGACTCAGCAGGACTTCCTGTCATTTATAAACATGAACCGACCTTTTTCCGTGTAGCTGAATGGTGGAACATTACGGGGGCGGCCGTTTTGAACAACCTGAATCACGCTACCTCCTACGGGGTGTCGTACAGTTGTGCAGGAAGTTTTTCAGATGATGATGCAGTTCCAGTTTAATCTTAATAAAATTGTAAATGAGTTCATTTACCAAACAAATGAGATTTGCTGCTGTTATAGAAAATTAATCAGCACCTCCTGACTCCACAGCAGTGAGCTGTAATGTGTAATAATAAACTAGAGAACTGTTTCTAGTTATGATTATTTGTATCTCTGTGTCGCCTCATTGGCCTGTGCTGATTCCTCTCCTCATGTCTTCTTCCAACCAGGGCTTCCTCGTGCAGCTGGTGTGTAATCTGTTGGACGAAGGTAACGCGGCGTTTCGGGAGGGCGACTGGACGCTGGCGCGGGGCCACTTCAGCGAGGGCGTGAGCGTGGCGAGATACGCTCAGGGTGAAGGCGTGACGGTTCCTGCCGCGCTGCTCGAGAGCCTTTATGTGAACAGAGCTGCAGTGCAACAAAACATGGTGAGCTGTGTGGGATTATCCTGTTAACCTTTATCTGTACCACCTGTGTTCTTCCCCACTCTTCCTTTTTTAACCATCTGATCTGTTCAGAGAACTGGACCGAGACGCATGTGAGCGTGAATTCTTTCAGCAGGACGTTTTAATATTAATGTTTTTTCCGCACACGAATAACTGAGAGCTAATCTTTACTGACAGATTAGCCCAACAAATAAAAATATTAGTAGTTTCCTAATTTTCTTACTGATCCAAAAAGCTGTTCTCAAAATTAATGGCACCCTTTGTTTGTCCTATTTATAAGGCCTGATCCTAATATTTACATCATGTGTACTCGGGATTATTTCTGCAGTGACTAATGTTTTTCTAAACGTTAACTCTCGTATCACCTGCGTTTACTTTTTTTTTTTTACAATACAAATATAAATTAACTTCAGGGATGAAATGAATCTTTACTGAGATTAATCTAACAAGTAATAAACACAGACAAGAATACAGCAGTGCTTCTCTAGCTCTCGTACTGACCAAACATGCTCATCTTATATGGACTGATCCTTTCAACTGCAACTTTCTCATCTTTATATTATTTATATGTGCGTATTTTGAGAATATTATATACTTCCTCATTATGGCCCTTCTTCTAATTGTTCAAATCTTGACAAACTAAACAGCAAATCCTTCTCGTCCCTTTTTTAAATTTGCTTAGAGGCTGCAGGAATGTAATGCAAAAAAAGCAATAGAAAGACAAAAAAAGGGCCAATAATCAAATAATGAACATGTGAATATAAAATGACTGGACCTTAAGTTCACACTGGAGAGAGCACTAATAATCAGTCCGGTTTCTGTGTACAACACTCGTATATACACATCATCCATGGTGCATGTTTTAGTCTGAAAGTAACTGGGGTTTAAAGAAAAAGGCACTGCTTTACCTGGCAGTCTGTCATTAAACAGGTAGAGCAGGTGGACGTGGTGCTTGGGACCAGAACCAGCGAGTGTTTTATCCCACCCTCGGCACTCCGAGCGCTCCTGAACTCCTGTAGTGAGCAAGTGGGAAGAGAAATGGGATGAATATGAAGATACCAATCTGTGCATATTGTTATTGACACAATTTCTGATTTTTAATGTCCTTTGGGATCAGACAGGCTGGACACGATGCCGTATGTTTTTATTAACAGGTGAAGATGCATCGTTTTGTCTGTCGCGTCAGACTTTAAAGCACGTTTTATTGATCCGTTCTGATTTTTGATCCCAAATTAATTTCACTCGTTATAGATCTTTCAGTTGCTCAGTATGGAATATTTTATGCTTATAAAAAAGTGTTTATTTACATGCCTGTGTAGTTGTTTGTTTGTTTATTTGTTTATAACCTTGCTACTGCCATGAATACAGCCCTTGTTGCAGGCATGGCATTAAAAATTAAACAGCCAACTAACTCTCTGTGCTTATCAGCTCGAGGAACGCAGACACGTCGCCCGAGTCGTCTTGTGGCCTTGAGGTGCTCACTGGAGTATAAAACTGTGACCTGCAAACATCTCACTCCCCCAAACTCCCTTCTCTTAACCGTGACTCGGAGCCGTATCTTACACGGCACGGCTTCAGTGTGTGAAGTTTGTTTCTTTAGTTGTGCACTGGAGCTGTTAGAACGAGATCACAGCAGTTAAGCAGGAAGACTCTGGAGTGCATGTATAAGAGCAGACGCTGAATAAATATCCTTAGTCATCCTCATGTAAAACGTACAGCTGTACCACACACTCGCGTCACCGCAGAAGGCTTTGTGGCGTTTGTCTGGTAACTCAAATGAACACGTCGATGTGGTTTTTGACTACATTTTTTACGAGAGCTGCGAGTTATAAAAACAGACTTGAAACCTATTCAAATTTGCGGTTTGAGCTGAACAGGAAGTCCACATGCACAAATCTAAGAATATAATATGATGAAGAAGCTTAAAACAAGAAGGAAGTGGGCTAGTGTGTGTTACACTCACAAAATATTAATTGTAAGAGTGTTGATCAGGTGATTTGGGGGAGAGGAAAAAAAACTGCACTACGTCAGAAAATATATATTTTTTTAAATCAAATTTTCCATTTATGTGCATGTGTTGAGTTTTCATGAAGGGTGCCAATATATAAAAAAAAACTATTTCCTGTTCTTCTGAAGCGAGTGTGATGATTCAGATATGCTGTGTGCACAGTGCAAACCAGAGGCTGTAAGCATCTGTTACTTGTTAGCCACGTTAGCATGGTAACTGGAGTGTGTTGTGTATTTGGTGTTGTGTGTCTAAGCGGCGTGCCTGTGTGTGTGTGTGTGTGTGTGTGTGTGTGTGTGTGTCAGGGGGAGCTGGAGGCGAGTGTGAGGGACTGTGACGGCGCTCTGAGCATGTGTAAGGACAGCGGCAGGGCTCTGTACAGGAAGGCCGTGTGTCTGAAGGAGCTCGGGAGGCTGAATGAGGCGTACGAGTGCAGCACCGCCTGCCTGCTCACCTCTCCACAGGTAACACACCTCACCCTCTCACACTCTCACATTCTCACACCCTCTCACATACTCTCACACTCACACCCCACACTCTCACACCTCACACACTCTCACTCTCTCCCACACTCACACTCTCTCACACTCCCACACCCCACACTCTCACATTCTCACACCCTCTCACATATTCTCACACTCACACCCCACACTCTCACTCTCTCCCACACTCCCACACTCTCTCACACTCTCACACTCCTGTGTCCTCTTCACATCCGGTTAGAAAAACAATCTACTGGTGTTTCCCTGTCACTGACATATTATTATATTACATACTGTATATACTGAATCTTACTCTTATGTTACTATGGATTGCTTTTTGTTTTAGATTATATGATGAATAAGACACACCTGAGTAATTTCTGTCTGCTTACAGAAAAAAATACAAAGGGATACATGGAGGAATGTTAGTAGATGAAACAGTGGTCAGTGTCCTGTTTCACAACACCGAACTTAAACTCTGTGTAACTTCTCTTATTTGATTCTATTTCAGTTGAAGATATGATTCATACATCAGTGCAATTGTTTTTTTAATAAATGTTAAAATTTTTGTAAATGATTGTATATACACTATATGGCTAAAAGTTTGTGCACCCCGACCATCACAGCTATATGTGCTTGTTGAACATCCCATTGCAGATTTATTCCATTTGCAGTTTTATCGTGCTCCACTCTTCTGTGAAGGCTTCCCACTGGATGTTGGAGCGAGGCTGTGGGATTTGTGTTCATTCAGCTACAAGAGCATTAGTGAGGTCAGGCGCTGATGTTGGGATGTCAAGGAGGCTCCAGTTCATCCCAAAGGTGTTCAGCGGGGTTGAGGTCAGGGCTCTGTGCAGGACACTCCAGTTCTTCCACTCCAAACTTGGAGCTGCTTTGTGCACAGGGGCATTGTCATGCTGGAACCTCTTCCAGCCTCTTAGGTCCAGTGAAGGCAAATTGTAATGCTACAGTTTACAAAGACAGAAAAATTGTGTGCTTCAGAATTTGTTTGGGGAAGAACCACGTATGCGTTTGACGGTCAGGTGTCCACATACTTATGGCTTTATAGCGTGTTTGTTGTAAAAAGGAAGCTGATTGTTGTTATTCCGAGCACCAAAATTATTGGCCCTTTCTAAAAATGTGTTTTTAAAAAAGGAAGGAAAGGAAAGGAAAAAAAATGGTGTTTCTTTTTTTTTCTTTTTTTTTTAAAAAAAAAAAAAACTAACTTCCAGTTTTAATATTCTGAAAGTTTGGAGTTTTGTGTAGTTTCTTCACAAAAAAGGGTGCCAATAATTCCGGAGCTTGTAGCTGCCGATTATACAGTTTTCCTGAGGTGTGTGTGTGTGTGTGTGTGTTTGTGTTGATCAGGACGAGAGGGTGAAGGAACTGGCCCAGGATTTGGCCGAGAGACTGGATCTGAAGACGCGTAAAGCCTACGTCGGTGTGCAGGTCAGTAACATTAGAGCTCACTGAGTCACGTGAGGTAACGTGACATATGAGGACGTGAATATACAGGAAAGTAATAAACTGCGAGATGGTGACAGTAACTGCATTTCCTGTAACAGCACGACCCACAGTGTTTATATGAACCAGACACAGAAGCTAAGTGTAGTGTAGGCGGAAGTGTGATCTCTGTTCCTGTTCTGCAGCAGGGTGTAACCGAGACTAACGGAGAAAACGCAGCCCCTGCGGCGCAGGTGAGACTTTATTTTTTTTTGTTTTTTACTTCATGAATTCCTCGATTCTTCAGATTAATCTCCTGTTTATCTTCTTTACAGATCTCTAATGGGCTGGATAGCTTGTGTGATGTCACAGGTGGGTGTGAATATTTTTGCTCTCCAGGTCAAATCCTGGTTATTCATGCTCTGAACTCTGGTTTCTCTCTCTCTCTCTCTCTCTCTCTCTCTCTCTCTCTCTCTCAGCGAGTGTGCCTGTGAGTGCGTCCCCTGTCCTGCCCGCCCCGGTTCCTGTGAGTGCGTCCCCTGTCCTGCCCGCCCCGGTTCCTGTGAGTGCGTCCCCTGTCCTGCCCGCCCCGGTCCCTGTGAGCGACGCGGCTGAGGAGCCCACCGTGTGTCTGTCAGTGCCCGTGTCTGAGCAGATGGGGGACTGCGAGCTGGTGGGGGACGAGCTGGACTCACTGCTGGACTGCGTCTCCAAGCAGGAACAGCTCCCACATGTGAGCCGCTGAATGAAACGAAAATAAAGCTCTGTGATGGAAGGTCTTGTTAGAACAATCATGTAGTTAGCATAAAGCTAAACCGGTGGCTATAAGCTTATGTTATGTTATTTGTTAGCGATGTTAGCTTGGTAGGAAAACCATAGAAGTAAATGATGACATTTTCTGTGTAACTAGTAACTACAGTGCTTTCTCTGTCTCGCGCTCTCTCTCTTTGTCTGTCTCACACTGTCTCTCTCCATTTGTTTCTGTTTCTCTCTCCTTGTGTCTTTGCTTTTCTTTGTCATTTTCTCTCTGTCTTTTTTTCTTTCTCTTTGTCTCACTCCTGTCTCTACCTCTCATGTCTTTCTATCTCTCCCAGACTCCCTCTAAAGGCAGTGTTGTCCCCACTCATGTCCCTATGATGGGTCTGGGTCCGTCGTTCCCTCCGCTTCTCCCTGCTCCCTCCCCGTGTCTTCCTCCTGCGTTCTTCCCCTCGGCTGTCAGTCACCTGAACACGTTGGACTCGTTCTGTGAGGCCGGTCATGACCCGTCTCTCTCAGTCAGACCCCTGGATTCACTCGACTCCTTCCCTCAGGCCTTATCTCAGGGCTCAGTGCCTCAGCGACCCCCTCTGGTGGTGGGAGGAGAGGGGCTCGACTCGCTCTCAGAGTTCACACTGCCTGGTGAGTGTGTTTACTACTGCTACATACACTCAGCACTGACACAGAGGCCACGCCCCCTCACACAGACTGACAGGCACAGAGGCCACACCTCTTTCTTTATCATATCATTTTTATAATTTTATCATACAGTGTGTGTTTCATAGGGTGTGTATGTGTGATCTGGAATAATTTACATGTAAACAGCATTGATCCCCCCCTCTCTCTCACTCTCTTTTCTTTTTATCTCCAGGTGGTAAAGTCTCTCACAGTTTTCTCCCCCCAGTGAAGATTAGAGGCTCATCAAACTGTGTGAATCCTGTTTACACGGTGAGTCTCCTTTCTTTACTTCTTTTCTTTTTATCTTCCTTTTTCTTCCTTCTTGTTTCCTTTTTTTACTTCCTTTGTTTAAGTCCTCTCCACTCTTCTGTCTCTACTGTTTCTCTCTCTCTCTATCTGACATTCCCTTCCCTCCGTTCCTCCCTCTGACGTTCCGTCACTCGATCCATTCCTCTCTGATCTTAACTGCAGTTCCTTCCTCTGTCCATCTCCTCCCTTTTTTCCTCCCTCTGTCCGTCCCTTCCCTCCATTCCTATCTCTTTCTCTTTCACTCCCTCCTTTCCTCTGTCTATCTCTATTATTACTTTCTCTATGACCTTAGACATGCACTTGGACTGCAAAATATGATCATATAGACTAACATTCTGTGTGCATATTCATGTGTGTGTGTTTGAGCAGAACGGCCATGTGGCGTCCACCCTATCCCAGCTCTCCAAGAATCCTCTTGAACACACACACGACTTCATTCAAGCCTGTTCAGCCTGTTTTATACGTACAGGTAACACACACACACACACACACACACACACACGGAGTCCGGAGAGAGGGCTTCCGTCTTTATTGTTGTTGTTTTCCTGTTGGTGTATTTCCCAGGGAACTCTTTGTTACCCCGAGATAACAGACGTGACATAAATCAGCTTCAGCTCCACCGTGATCTCCGTGACGATTAAAAGCACTTCCTGTTCTTCTTGCTCTCTCCATCTCCCATCTCACCCCTTGTCTCAGGTGCAGGTGTGCTGGACTGTGAGTACAGGTCTGATTTGTCTCACAGCTGTAAGAAAGACATCCTGCTGTGCAGGAGAAAAGGCGGAGTCAGTCTGCCTTGGAGGCGTGTCCGGCCCCGCCCAGCCCGAAGCAACTTCCAGGGTCCTTATGTGCTGTGTAAAGGTGAACTCTTAGTCATAAACCTTTATCTTTAATATTCATACTTTATATACATATCTCATATTATTTGTGCGTGTGTGTGTAGAGGTTCTAGAGCGGCAGGACTGTAAATATGGTGAGGCCTGCACGTTTGCGTACTGTCAGGAGGAGATCGACGTGTGGACGCAGGAGAGGCGGGGCTTACTGACCCGGGAGCTGCTTTTCAACCCGCTCTCCTCCAATCAGAGACAAGCACTGAGCGTCATCAGACTACTGAATATACACGGCGGCATGTTCATGTTCCTCTGTGAGGTATACACACACACACACACTATTATAATGTGGTAATGATGAGTGACTCGAATCTGATTGGTCAGAAAGTGTTTAATTTTCTGTAACAGCCGCTCTCACAGTAGTGCAGCTGCAAATCACAGGTTTATATAGTTATAACTATATAGCGCGCGCGTGTGTGTGTGTGTGTGTGTGTAGGGCTGTTTTGACAGTAAACCCAGGACCATCGGTAAGCGCTGTAAGGAGAATCCGTCCTTGTGCTCCAACATGGACTCGTGCCACCAGTTCGACAGAAACAAGTTTGTTCCTTCCATCACTTCCTCCTCTCCCGTCTCAGTGCTGGGTCACATGACCATCATATCAGTATCATCTCGTGTCACCTCACATTATAGTTTTATCAGTACTTTTATAACGCTGGCCAGTCCAGCAGTCCGGGAGTGTTGGCGTTATTTCAGTGGAGGTTCTGGCAGCTTGATTAGAGGCTCTAAATTACACCTAGTAGTGTACAAATGTACAAGTCTTAATTTGTGTGTTTTATCCTCCATTGTCCACCTCATCTCTCTCTTTTGTTTGTTCTTTTTACCTTTCTGTCTCATTCTCTTGCTTTCTGTCTCTCCTTTTTCTCTCTCTCTCTCTCTCTCTCTCTCTCTCTCTCTCTCTCTCTCTCTCTCTCTCAGCTCCTGTGTAGTAGTTTTTATATTTATTCAATCACCAGGTGGTTTAACATTTTGTCCTCTCATCGTGTGCGTGTGTGTGTGTGTGTGTGTGTCAGGTGTCTGGTGCATGTGGTGAAGAGCAGCAGCAGTGTGTGTTACAGTAAGATCAGGCCCCTCGGCACACATCGCCAGTTTGATGTGTGTCGTCATGAGGTGCGTTACGGCTGTCAGCGCGACAAAAACTGCAGCTTCGCTCATTCGCTCATCGAGCTCGAGTGCTGGATCCTGCAGAAAGACCACGGTACACACACACACACACACACACACACACAAAGACCACAGCATAAACACGCCCAGATACACACAAACACATTCATGTAACTATTAAAGTAGAGACCGTGCAGCAAAGGGGCTCCATAACTGTGTGTGTGTGTTTGTGTGTTTATGCTGTGGTGTGTGTGTGTGTGTGTTTAGGCACCACTCATGAGGAGATTGTGCAAGAATCTAAGAAGCACTGGCACAAGCAGAGAGTGAGTACTTGCTTTCACCACACACACACACACACACACACACACACACACACACACAGGGTCAAACTTCTGAAATACAGTCTAATTAGGTGATACTAATATAATACATTTTAATAATATAATATATTAAATATTATATAGTATATAATTAATTTTATACTTGGTAATAAATTAACATTTAATAACTTATAGCAAAATTATTTATTAACATTTATTCTTATATTTTTCTTCATATATTTCTTTCACTCTTGCAGCCAGTAAATATTTCTGCATCTCAAACCAACGGCACTGCATCCAAAGGGGAGGGGCACTATAAAGGGGCGGAGTCAAACGGGAAGGTGGGGCCTAACCGAACCTCCGGAGCAGGAAGTGCGTCAAAAAGTCACGATCTGCGTCTGACCATGAAGTTTGTGTGCGGTCAGTGCTGGAGCGTCGGGCTGCCGAGCGAACCGGACAAAGTGCTCAAGTACTGCAGCGCTAAAGCGCGACACAGGTACACACACACACACACACGCACATGAAAGCATATCTTATTTCTTGTACTGCTTGACTAAAGCATCTCTCTCTGTATCTCTGCAGCTGGATTAAAGAGCGGAGAGTGCTTTTGGTGAAGTCCTTAGACAGGGAGAAGTGGGTGGCCGTGCGACCTTTGCCCTTTGCGAAGACGTACCCTCAGCAGTATGACGTGAGTCTGTTTCTGTCAGGGTTGATCTCACTACTTCATGGTCTCATGATCATTACATCACCTGGCTCATGTTACAAATCCAGGCAAAAAAAGAAATAAAGGACTTCTAGTCTTCTCTGTAGATTGTAAAGTCCCGCCTCCAGGGCCACTTTAACCAATCAGGCTGCAGCCTGGACCTGAAAGTGCTCATGCACCAATCAGACAACAGATAATATGCCACTGTAATCAATCAGACCGTACTATTAATCTAATATATGATGACGTGTTTGTACGGTGCGTCCTGACTTCCTGTAACGTTCCGTCCCTGCAGATCTGTGTACACGTGCTAAAGGAGAAGAAGTGTCACTACATCGGGAACTGCTCTTTCGCCCACAGCCTGGAGGAGAAGGAACTGTGGACCTACATGAAGAACTCCGGCTGTGAGACTTCTTTCACTTCCTTACAGACATTTACATGCTCGTTAATTGCTCGTAAAAGAAGTTTCCTAAAATCGATCGAGCTCCACCTCATTCACCGTAAGAAAAGTACTTATTCAGTCCAGGGTGTCAAAACTTTTACAACTCTAAAATGCTGCCCATGTGATGATTAGTGTGACTGCAGAAAGTGGTCAGGGTTTTAGTGCTGTGTTTCAATTAGCCAATCAGGAGGCAGCTACACCGCTGTGTGTGACGGTCTCTCAGAATGTGACGCCGTGTGTGTGTGTGTGTGTGTGTGTGTGTGTGTGTGTGTTCTGTAGTACGGGACCTGCAGCAGGTCTACGATGTGTGGTCGACGACAGCCAATCAGAACAAGCGACCCGACAGCGCTTCGGCGTCCCTGTTCGGAGAGGAGAAGCAGATCACCATGCCGACAGACTTCGCAGAAGCTGCTGTGAGTTTGAGTGTAAACCGTTACAAACAGAGACGGTTTCACCCTTAATATAAACCATGGGGACGTTTCTGTTTTAGAAGCTACATGATTCGTGTTGGAGAGAAAATACCTACAGTGAGCGTGTCACGTGTGTCACGTGTTTTGTTTGCGCAGTTTGGGTAATTCCACAGTCCAGGAGAGCAGAATTACTGTGGGAAAAACACCTTAAATCGACAACGTGGGTGTATTTTGGATCTCTGATAAACTATTCAGTGTTTTTCTAAGATCATTTTTGGAAGAATTAAAACATTTTAAATCTGCTTCAGCATCTCCGTGATCACAATCACTCGCTCTATGTAAGTCAGGATTCACTAAATTCATTCATATAACCAGCGCTGGATTAATGTAAGACAGATTTAAGTTGTTAGAACAGCTCACAGTGGAATTTAATGCAAATCATATGAGCAAATTCAGAGATTTGTTTCTAAACACCTTAAACATGTTAGAAAATAGCTGCTGAAAACCTGTGAAAAGACTGTGAGCTATATATTACTGAATTGTGGAGTCAGCACTTTTAATCAGGTTCATCATTTTTGTGTTGTGGATTTTTTGGTGGCCTGATGACACACTGTAGCCACCTAATTTGCATAACCCCGCCCCCAACACTACAGCTTATAAACGTTAGTGCGTTCGGCTCTGTGGTCCTCCTGCTCGTTTTTGCGTTATTATACGTACATCTGTACAGTTTGCCAGCTAGCCGTGCCTTAATAATAATATTTTGTTCCATGTTATATATTGATAGCCTAACATTATTTGATTAGTTTGAGCTACTCAGTAATACACATTGCTAACTGCCGTTCTGCTGCAGGAGCGAGGTGATTCTCGGGTAGGTCCAATGAAGCTGCTAGAATGGCTGTAGTGATGAGAGAGGTGGTATTTGCCATTGGGGTGGTTCCGGCTCTTTCAGCAGCTGCTCCTTGCGTTTCAGAGAGGAAACATTATTGAAACATTATATATACTTGATTTTTGTTTGTTTGTTTTTTAAATCGTCCAAGTTTGGTTTGGACTGGGTGTTTAATAACACATTTTTCTGTGGTGTGATGAACTCAGAATACATGCAGTTTTACTGCGTTGCAAACTTTTTTCCCCATTGGTGTTGAATTAATATCTATTTAGTGGCTTTGTTTATTTTTGTATATTCGAAAGATGAATACTGTATTGTGTAAAAGCTGCTCCTGTGAAAGCTCAAGTGTTGCGGTGATGAAATAAGAAAGTTCTGGAACAGCCAAAAGGAGAAAAATGCTTAATTTGGCCTTTTTTTGTTAGAGTTGAGAAACTACATAAATAAGAGACTGATTTAAGCATTAATTATTAATCACACATTATTAAAAGTGTACACTGTGACACGCGTACACAGTCTGTTTGTTGGCTGTGGGTGTTAACTTGTGTGTTTGTGTGCCAGGACGGGTTCCACTGCCGCCTGTGTGGGAAACACAGTAACAGCGAGCGTCAGTGGCAGCAGCACATCTCGTCCGAGAAGCATAAAGATCGCGTGCTGAGCGGAGCGGGCGAGGACGAGAGTCTCACCTGGATACACCGCTTCCCCGGACCCTACATCTCACTCTGCCCCAGGTAAGGGCAGGTAGTGTGTAACCTCACAGCTCCGGGGTCACCGGTTTGACCCTGAGCCCCGGTTACGGCCTGTGTGGAGCTTCTCATCTTCTCCCTCAGTCTGTCTGGCTCTCCTCCAGGTTCTCCGGTTTCCTCCTCCATGCAGTAGGTGGATTGATAACAATAAATTGCCCCGGGTGTGAATATGAGTGTGTGGTGCCTTGGAGTAGAAGGGTGTATTCCTGCCTCAGTGTTCTCAGGCTCTATAATGAGTACTGAAAGTGAAGGAGGGGTATCTTGGTAGGATGGAGATGTGGCAATCAAGTATTCTCATTAGAATATTATGCCCCGCCCACTGAGATCAGAGAGTTCAGTGTTGGAACTGCATTTTCTCTCATTTCTGCTTGTTTTATCTGGCTATGTAGCGATCTCGCTGCTTTTTGTCATTCAGCTTTGCAGGATATTTAACACAACACTCAAAATGATCCTTCTACAGTCACTTATAACAGACAGATACAATATAACAGAAGAGCAGACAAGGTGATGAGCACACAGGAGTTATTCGCAAAACTCGATAACGGGTCACTTAGCAAACAAAACAAACAGCTGAGTCGGCGTGTCTCAGGGAGGCGTTCGAGAGAAGTCGTGATTAAGATCCGCTCAGGACGGTCATGTGGAGTTCGAAAGGCTTTGTTGGCACTCAGGATGGATTATGTACACGGTTTGGGTCTAAAGTGCAGCTAATACGGTTAATTCTCCCTCTTCCTGTCCGTCCTCTGAGCTTTTAAAAAGCCTTGCAGCTAAAAGACTAATCTGCGGACACATGGAGGTTTTACCGTAATTAGGATAAAAAAAAGTGCTTGTTTTCTGGACGCACCCGTGTTGGAGATGAGAGGTTTTCTCAGGACAGCAGCTTGCTAACGAGAGTTTTACTGCCTTAGGTCTTCATCTCACAGTAAGATCAGTCGGCCTATAAATAATGAGGTCGTGTGTGTGTGTGTGTGTGTGTGTGTGTGTTCGTGGAAGGCTGGGATACAAGCTTGCAAGCTTTTGAGGAAAAATAGCAAAACTTTAAACAGCTGAATGACGTGAGAGACTCTGACACTGTGCAGATTTAATACAAGTATAAAAGAAAGAGGAACTCGTGGCACTATATCAACTCTTTATTAACGAATAAAAGAAAGTTTCTGTTGTAATAACCTGAGCTGGTTAAATAACTGTATAATATTTCGTTCATTTCTTCTTCCTCGTGTAATTATCATTGGACTGTTGAGGTGAGTAATTATCTCTAACAGCAGCCCTGACAGTAGTGCAGGTTTATATTAACGAGCACGTTCTGATGGGTTACCGTTTCTATAGTAACAGCTCATTCACAGGGACTCATCTGGAATTGAAAAAACGTGTGAAATTGCTGATGTGGTGAATTTTTCCATGAGATGTTTAGTTAACATTTATGTCATCTGGCAGAGAAACGAATCCCAGCACTCCACTCCACACCACGGATAGTTACCCCACACCACGGATAGTTACCCCACACCACTGATAGTTACCCCACACCACTGATGAGAGTTTTGTTCAGATTAACCACTTTACATTTAACTGTAATTTATTTTTTAAAAATTGTCACAGTTTACGAACCATGGAGACATAATGTGGAAAAATGTTGGTTTAGAAGCCCAGAAAACTCCTCCTGTGTGTGTGTGTGTGTGTGTGTGTGTGTGTGTGTGTGTGTGTGTGTGTGTGTGTGTGTGTGTGTGTGTGTGTGTGTCCTGCTTGCTCAGTTCGACTGGACGTCCAGATGTAAAACATAGCAGAGGGATGTGACGCCTCTCTTTATTCCCACCAAAAACAGCTTAAATATAAAGGAGGCTTTAGGAACTCCGACGTGATCATGGTGTCGTCCCTGATATCTGATGTCCACAATTCATTTCTCATCAAACATAAATAATAGATCAGGAAGTAAATAAATTAAACAATCGAGCACTGGATTCAGGTCAGGACTTGTGCTTATAAACATTTTTTCTTGATCTGCTGCTTGCCATCGTCTGCTAGCCCTGACGTTAAAGCAAATGAATATGTGGTCTTTTACTCTTCAGTGTCTCATCATTGTAAAAGCAGTTACGCTGTGGTTATTCCGCACACTGTAGTCATGCCATCAAAACTGCAAACTGAAATCAGTCCAATAGTTTGGAAAGAGAGGCCCAGTTTAGAGAACGACTTGTCCTGGAACTGGAGCTTCGTTTTAACGCACGCGTTGTGAATGTTTGACAGGTTGGAGGGCGGCTGTGCCGAGGGTGTGAGCTGCGACTACGCCCACTGTAAGGACGAGCTCCAGGAGTGGCGCGAGAGGCGGGACTTCCTGCGCAGGAGGCTGGAGAGAGCGCGGGCTGACATGCTCATCGCTCCCAACGACCAGGACTTCGGGAAGTACAACTTCCTCCTGCGGGACTGAGAAAACACACACACACACACACACACACACTTCTGCATTCATTCGAACCACCACACACTGAAGTGCCATGCATGCCTTCTCTTTAATTGATACGTCTTTTTAATTTTATTATTATTTTTTTATATATTCACCTTGTCCTTGCACCCTGGTCATAGACGGCGAGTCAGTGCAGTCCCACTGTCAGGAACAGGTTTAGAACCGTTGAGTGCCTCTGAAGTCTACCTTTCCATTAGGCACCCTGCAGTGCTTCGTGTTTAATCAGGACACGGCCGCTTGTGTTCTTAAAGCCTTATTAACAGCGAACCCCAGTGGCACGGAGCATCACGTCTATGCACTGCCCAGCTTCAACACCGAGCTTAAAGCGCCAGCACCGCTGTCAGGGGCCAGGTCTGTCCTCCGTAATGTTATGTATAACTTGCACTAACTAGCAGATAAACATCCAGGCTGCACGTCCTCTCGCTCTTATTACAACGCAGCATGATTAACAGACAGGATGATGAGGGGTCTTATGATCATACTGCTTTGTTTTGTTTACAGCTTCATTGAGCCTAAAATCAGAACCTACCTGTTTTACTTCTCATTGTGTCGTTCCTGTCTGGGACAAAGAACCATTTACACACACACAAAAAAAAAGAAAGAACTTGCAGATTATTTTCTCATCCGCCAGTGCCATAGATTTACATCCAATCTGTCAATCATAATGTTTCCCTTATTAACACAAAAGATGCTCCAACCAACAGACAAGTGAGAAAACACCTTAAAGAAGGAGTGTAGATTTATACCAACAGATTTGGGCACGCTTATTGGATAAACAAGCTCTGTCCAGATCATCTGGGATTAAATGACATTAGTAGTAGTAGTATTATGCCGAATGAAAAATTATTTTGAGCTCACGGTGAGAGCTGTGTCTCAAATCGTACATGGTAATGCTAGTCCACTCACTCGCTGTACGGTACTAAGAGCAGGAAGGTGAAAGACAGGCACTTTTTTGCACTAAGCCGTCCCATCATGCACCACCAGGACACAAGGGGAGGAGCTCGTTGCACGTAACAGTAAGAAAAGGTCAGACATGGCTGCCGGATCTCCCAAGTGGAACAGTGCCATTTAAATAAATGAAATAGTCCTCAGTTAAACTGCTAACGGTTCTCAAAGTAGAATTTGTGGGGTTTTTTTTTGTTTGTGTTTTATTTTTAATAAACAGCAGGAAATCTCAACTTACCGTTATTAACTTCCCAGAGTTTATTCGCTGTTTGGACTTGAGTTTGGTTTAAATCCAAAAGTCCATTACTGAAAACCAAGTTGAATAATATCCACCCGGGCCTGATGCGTTTTGTCGTTAGAGTCAAAGTTTATGAATAAAAAGCTTTAGAGCTGTAACACATGGCCACGAATTTACACGACAAAGCTGAATGGCTAGATTACAAGATAAATCTTATATCACAGTAGCAAGTAAAAATATCTTGACTATAAGCAAATGCACCTTTAAGCAAATATAAGACTATTAAGCTTGTTTCTAAATATTACTCATTTCAGTGATCATTTCAAATATTTCTAGAAAGAAGCACAATTATCAACCAACAGAACAGATTTCAAGCTTTAATAAGTAAATATGGCTAGAAAAAAGTCTTATTGCTTTTATATTTGTGACCTCATAATGAGGAAGTAATAGATGATACCTTTTTCTTTACATCATTTACTAAGATTTCATTTCCTGTGGAATAAGAGAAGGAACGGTTGAGAACCCTTACTGTGTGATGTTCGAATATCTTCAGGGAGGGAAAAGCCTCCGAGCCAAAAAAGAAAAAAAAAAGAAAACCCACATGAAACATTTCAGCGCAGGAGTGATGGTGATGAAAGGAAACATGGAAAAGGGGAGAAACCACAGATTTCTCAGGAAAAGGAAAACAACGCAGAATATTTCTGAACCTTCGTGATAAATTTGGTGTGTGTGTGTGTGTGTATGTAGGGCACGGACGATGTCGTGTCCTTGCTGATAAGATTCTTGAAACCCAAACAAACTGAAGATCTGTACTGTGTCACGCAGGAGAGGAGCCAGGCGTTATATATTTGGTGTTTGTGTCGTCCCTGACTTGTTAATTCACAGAGCTGATTTGGAGCAGAAGCAGGTGGTGATCTGGCTCTTATCCAAGCAGAACCGAATACAGAAGAACCATGAAGTGCCTGAGTAATGCAGTAACACACACACTGTCGTCTGATTAAGGAGTGCTTCAGACAGAACTCGGATTCCTCTTTTACCCCAGACGGAGCCATGTGAAGCTCATGTAGCCTGCAGTCAAATGGACTCCTAGAGCTACAGCTAGCGCTGTAGCGTCATCACACACTCGTGTCATCTCACTCAGCTTTGTGGAGTTCTCAGTGTCTCACACACACACACACACACGCTGATGTCTCTGCTGTCACTGTCTCCTCGACAAACAGACCAAAAGACATCACGGAGCTAAAAGCAGTCGTATTTCTAGCTGTAAAAGTGACTCAAATGACAGTTTAGTTCATGTTAGTTTTATATATTATACTCCACTTCAGTTCTGGATTCTGATTGGTCAGAAAGAGGTGATTCATTTTCAGCTCTGAAAGTAGTGCGTACGCGATCATCTCCATAGTAACAGCGCTTTCACAAGAAGGACGCGCGACATAAATAATGCGTGGCGTTTTCTGCGAGGAGATTATTCTTGTTGATCTCACGTGTATGTAAGGAGTCTCCAGTTCCAGCCAGACGTAAAGCTGCTATGATTTACATGATCGCTGCATGTCGTAAGTGATAACAGGATGTTCCACAACATCAAATGCAACTATAAACAGATAAAACTATGATGTTAAGTAAATATCATAATTGTTGACAAATTGCTCTAGTACAGTATAAGTGGAATTAAACTTCGGAGTATGAAATTAGTTGGATCATTTTTTTTTCCTCAGAACTGACGTTCTAGACTGTTAACTCTTGCGCCTTTTGGTTAAATACTCTCACAGAAACGTGCAGGATGAAGGCCTGGGACTGCATTTACATCTCCAGCTCTTCCCCACAGTGACCAGTGCAGACTGTGGTGTTTAAGCGTCATGTTCTTCCTGCACTCAGGCATCCGCGTGCCTTCAGTGATGATCACAGTGCCTTTGAGGTCAGTATTAAACTGATAAACCTCACCACGGGACCAAGGAGGAAATTTTTGTCGTTCAGTGTTATTCACCGAACTGCTTTAGATTTAAACAAAATTCATTTGAACATTTGAGGTCACGTGTACATCCTTTTTTCATTTGGATTTTGTAAAGTCGCTTTGTGGCGTCAACTTCCTGTGGAAAGAAGTTATGGTGCCGTTTTCTACTGACGCACAACTGTTAGAGGGTTAGGGTTGCGATTTTATTTGTTCAGTGAGTCACAGATAGAGTGCAGATGAGAAAACGGAGGTGTTTGTCGGTTCGAGTCTTGCTTCATTAAGAGAGAAAATGTTCAGTATTTTTCCAGTTTCATTTCAGTCGGCCTGTTCTCTGGCGGGAAACTCATTAAAGCCGGGGGGGACGACGGCCTTGTGTTTCATCCTCGTCTTCAAAGCCTCAGTAGATCTGACACAGTGGCCTGTTAGAGACTCCAGTGTGGTGACTGTGGACGAGACGTGGCAGCATCACATTACATCGGTCACGATATGAAGAGATTAAAACTTACTACATGTTTACTGAGGCGGTGTTTTAGTCAGAAGTGAAATTCTGTTCATTCCTGCGAGTGACGAGTTAAGAAATATCAGTGTGCATGTTATGAGATTATTCTAAACAAATGTAGCATCACAGTCACCTCGAGACATTTGGACTCGTTCCAAGCTCTCATTCTGTCAACAGATAAATTTCATTTCTAGAAGTAATTACTACAAATTATCCGCCAATCAGGCGAGACAAAACGGTTGAAAGCGTACTATACAGGCATATTTATCTAGTATTTCTCATTTAACATTTTTGGAAGGAGTCTCCAGTATTGGCTCTTTGTAACAGTTTCTGACTCAGAGGAGTTAATTTTTGTATGTGAATATGTGAACAGTGGCGGTTCATTTCCGCTGATGAACTGGTCGGGGGGGCAATACTTTGTGTAGCGACAGAGATGTGCTACAGTAATTAATTGTACATTTTTTAAGTGATCTGTATAATAGGTGGAGCTGATGACAGTGCATTGTAAGTTTGAAGATTTCATTTCAAATCACATTTTGTCAAAGGGAAAACTTTTCATTTGTAATGATCACAGGAAGTAGTTCCTCTTTACCCAGGAAGTGCCCAGAGGTCTCTGGTCTGAAACCCCCCTGCCATACTGAAATCTTCCACAGCTCTGCTTTTAACGTGTCTACATTTGAAACTCCTGTCTATGGCTTGAGCATTTTTTTTTTTTCTTTTACAAATTCTTTTTATTTTTCTTAAAATTATCATTATTGTCTAATTCTGTATTTGTGTTTTATGTAAACCACCACAAGCAATGGACCAAATAATGTGCCAATAAATATTTTTTATAAAAGAATGGACTGTTTTTGAAAATATTTATTCATTCATGCCTCATTTTTAGATGGATAGATAGATATTATTGGAAAATAATCGGTATTAGTAATTCGGCTTCATTACTCCACCCTGTCATTGATTATTATTACAGCGTAACACAGAGGGTTAAATTTCTTACTTAATGCCAGTTGTAACTGTTACCTTAAATGTGTGAGGGGGAAGAAAAGAAATGAATGAAGGATGTAATTTACACAATGCTAAACTAGATGCTGTAAGCTTTCATCACTTGTTAGCCTCCTACATTACCCTTATTTCATATTAGTAGCAGTAGACTATAGGCATGTAACGATATATCATGCGTTGATGAATTGCGGTACAAATTTATAACACTTTGAATTGATGGAAATAAAAAATGAACTGCAATTTATCTGAAATTACTCAAATCTGATTTTTTTTTTGCCCTGATCTTTTCAGAGCTGTGCTGGACACACAAATCCAATCTTTTCAAATCAGTCATAAATGTAGTCCTAAATCCAGTACATATCCTGTCGATTTGTGCTGCCTGTCGAGATCTGCCTTCACACTACAGTCACGACCGGCAAATCTGATATGAGCAAAAAAAATCAGAATTGAACAAAGCGGCTTGTAATGTGAACGTAGGCTTCTTAGTTTTTCCTCGATGTAATTGCGTTATTTAGACAGCAGAGGGTGCAATATCATACAATAGCAAGAATACACGTGACATCACCATAGGTGTAAGTAATACAGCTCTAATGCCTCGAAAACACTCAAAACAGATCTAAAATGGTAAAGGGCTTTTGTGCTCGTTTACAAACAGGTTCAGTAAGAAATCGCCGCTATCAGTTTACAGACTGCTGAAAGCTGAAGAGAAACAAACGGATGGAGTTGTTTTATGGTTAAGCTGACTACAGCCTTCACTAATGTTCATACGTTTTAAGAAAAGGCTTGTTACTGGCTTCTTTTTTCATTAATAGGCTATTAAATATTTAAATAAATAATTATTGTTGGTTAATAAGAAAATGAAACAAAAGTATATTTTTAATTTAGCAAAGGGAATTTTTAAGTTGATAAGGAACAGGAAAATACATTTTGTATTTTTGGTAGTAAGATTTTCTTTTAATGTTCTTCTTTTTTTCAAAAAATGTGGCAAAATTGTATCGTGAACCCAATATCGTGAAAATGGAATGGAATGGAATCGAATAGTGAATCTGGTGAATCCTCACATGCCTAATAGATTACAAAGTGATTTGAAAGCTTTAATAGGAGTAGATAAACAGAACTGCACTACCGCCAATCATCAACGCTGGCTATGAATAATTAATTACGCACAGAAATGATGGGCGTGTACCTCTGGCATTAATTTAT
>JAQMYM010000021.1:1881060-1902227 GCA_030014255.1 Parauchenoglanis ngamensis
TGCTACTCATTAGTGCTGTTTGTGGACATGTTAAGGCTCAAGCACTGAATATTTTTGTTGTACAGGAAACAGTGACTGCATGTTTGGAAATACAGTGTAGTCCAAGAGGGATGCAAGAGAACACGATGTTCCTACTCACAAAGCTCTGTGTGTGTGTGTGTGTGTGTGTGTGCGCGCGCGCTCATTCATCTATCTGCGTGAATGCACGTGCAGTGTGTCTGTGTGAGCGGTGTACGTACTTGCTGTAGTATGGCACTAAGTATGTGTGTTTGTGTGTGTTTGTGTGTGGGAACGTGGAATGGAAGTAATATATAACGTAATGCGTTGCAGTCATAGTGATGCTGCAGAAGCACGCTCAAGTCCACGCGCTCGGGGCGTGACGGCAGCTTTTGGTCACGTGATCCCGCGTGACTTGTGCGGCACGTGTTTGTAAAACGAGAGGTGTTCAGAAAAAAAACCGACACGTCCAACACGTTTCAATACAATCTAACGAAAAAAAAAACCCGCTTAATTTATCCCTGGTAGTGCGCGTGCTAGACTGAGGGACGACGTGCGCGCGCGCTCCCGCCCCGCCCACCGCGTGCTGCGTTCTATTTTTTGGGCTTAAAGAAACTCTCGCGCGCTGCCTTTCTTTACGCTGACCAATAGGCGTGCGAGAGCCGGATGTCCTCTCATTATTATTCATAGATTATTGAACCAATCGGCGTTTAGTGTGCTTTAATCTCGCGTACGTATGATGAATATGTGAGAATATGTAAATTTCAGCCGTGGAGGTGCTGAAAGAGCTAAACCAGCGAGCTGTTGTTTTGATTTGTTTTGTTCCAGCCTCAGCAAGCTTAACGGTAATTTAAGACACCGCCTTTTGTTATCGTCGTCCTAATTGTTTATTTTTCTGCTTTTCCTGCCATTATCGCGTCAGTGCTGAATGATGCCCGGACAGACGACGGTTACTCTCCCCGTTGCTCCTAGCAACAGCAGTCCTCAAAAGCCTTTGCCTTTAGTTTTGAAGAAAATAATGGACATCCTGCCGCCTAATATACTCGACGACGGGGATGATGGTGAGGATTAACGCCTTTGTTTGGTTGTTTTTGATCGAAATTCTGGTCTGTTAATGAAATTGTAGCCTTGCAGTGAGAGCCTGAAGTGAAACCAGTGTCCAGGAGCAGGTCACAGGCTAATCATACAGCATGTAGTCTCAGGAAATAAACAAGAAAGTGAAGCCTGGATTCTTCAGTGCATTCACCTCCAAACTGCCTAAATACAAGGATTTAGAAATAATAAGAGAGAGCACCTTATTCCTTAAAAATAAGTCCAGATGAGAACAAAATGTTCATCAGTTTTGCTTTCTTTTTAGACTTATTAAAAAAAAATCTCTTTTATACACCAATCTCTTCTGTCGTTCAATCAAATAAACAGAACCAGTGTGACTTTAACCCAGAGGATATACGGTGATGTCTTTGTAAGATATGAAATTGTTACATAGGAGTATGTACACTTTGACTTGGTTAAATATGTGCTGTATGATTTGAAGATGTTATTTTCAGTATGTGTGAGTTTTCCTCTTGAACTGGCTGCCCAGAGATGCAGGACAATACAGTATAATCATATCATATCATATCGTACAGGTAATATACACTCTATCTAGCTTTATCTGATCCCAAAGACACCAAGAATTGAACTGAAGTGCTGTTTTCCCTTTCCTGTGCACCGTGTAGTGAGAAATAAATGTTGATTTATACAGCTTTTAATGTAATCTCCATTGTAATTCCTCTTTCTGTCTTTATCTATACATTACATGGGGCAAGAAAGAAACTGTTACACTCCATATATCACATTATGCTCGGTGTTGTGAGCCCTGATCCCAGGATTAACGTGTCTCTTAACTATTTACAGAAGTCTTTGCATGTGGAGCAGGTCACTGTGGTGCGCACGCATTTCTGATTTACAGAATCTCCAGTGTCCTTCCACACCACAGCGCTGCGTTGTTCATTAATAAATGAAATATTGTACTTGTTGGCAAAAAGCTCTGTCATAAGCAGAGTAACACACGCCAGATTGTGCGGTTTTATGAAAATAATGCACTTGTTGGGTTAGTTTCATTTAACAGAACGGCTGTTGTTATTGATTACTGATCATCGCCTGCTATTATCCAGCTTTTCCCTCTCCCAGACTCCCATGTGTCTGGCATTATGATGGTATATCAGAAAAAAATGCATAGAAGGAATGGTCACTAGCCTCGTCACGCAAGACAAACACACTGACAACGTGACAACGTAGATAGCCTGCCTACGCAAAATAGCATTTTGCCTGTAATCACTGTAATATTGGTACAGTTCCGGTGTAGTCTGCACAGACACTCTAACATTGTTTGCTGCAGCCTTTCTCTGTTTGTGGAACTTGATCAAATTAACTTTTTATTATTTGCTTGAAAACAAGATCGTGGTGGTTTTAAACAGGCCTAGAAAACACCACCCATACCACCGTGTCCCAAAACACCTCCGGTCCTGGAGTTACCTTCGATCCTGCAGTGTGGAGAAACATCCCTGGTTCAGGTGTGAACTCTCATTACGACTTTGTTCATTGTGCAGAAGAGTTTTATATGGTGTCCATGCACAGTCACTGCGCCGGAGAATGCGAATGCATCGACTCTGTATGTAATAATACTGTCATTGCTGTTGCTTAGGACACGGTAATGACACGCCGCACTACATTTCCAGCAGGAAGTGCAGTTCCACAGACACGTCGACTCTATATTTAGGTGCACGGAAGCTGTTTTTCTTGTTTTTATTCCTTTTGTTTGTCACTCTTTTGTGTTTTGTATTAGTTAACTGACATGCTGCTGATTCATGCTCAGTGCATTATGGGAAAAACACAATCTCTTGGATCTTTTCATAATTATAAACAGTGCTGTATTTCCAGCCACATAGACAGTTTTATTGACAGTGACAGTGCTGGAAAGTCAGTTAGAAATGAAGATGCTCTTGTTTTGTTTTTTACACCAGTCTGAAATGTAAAAAAAACAATGTGAGATTACAATTTGCCTGATTGTTGACATGTCACTTCCAGCTGGTTTGAAAAGCTACCCTGATGTGTAATAGAGCAGAAGCAGCGAAGTGTTTTAACCACTTCGCATTTAACCACCTATTATCATCGCACGTACAGGGTAATTAACCAGAGACCAGCCTTTTACAGCGATGGGCGTAGAGGACTAGGTGACATAATTACAGGGTTGTAATTAGGCCATTTCTCCTGTTCATCTCAGTCACATTCGCTCAGGACGAAATGTGTCCGAGTGAGTCAGGAGCGAGTTATTTAGCTGACCTCTACACAATGCTAATTGTGATGTCTAGCACAGGCTTAAACAACAGCTCCTTCAGATGATTTAGCCCCGCCCACCTCCGACAAAGAAGAAAACAATAGATAGCATCTTTAAAGGAGGAATAGTTGTTTTTTGAAATTACGTACTTGTACAAATAAACTGAAAGCTGTGTAAAACGTAGTAAAAATACAGTGGATTAAGCTGTGGCTTTAGCACAAGAGTACTAAGTGGCTGAGAAATCCTGAGTGAAATACTGAATACTAGTTCGAAATGTTTGTTTGTGCTCGGATGCCTCCTTATAAAAGGCATATTTTAATAATTATAAGCCACTCCATAAAGCACCCGTTCTACCACAGAGACCTTCTCGCTCTTTGTCCATCACAGACATAGAGAAGGAGAAGCTGAGCTCCATCGGAGATGGGGAGTCTTGCGGAGATGGAGGCGGTGGAGGAGGATCCGGGGGCACGGGCAGCGTTTCAGCCTCTCTCACTCCCGCGATTTGGGACAAGACCATCCCGTACGACGGCGAGAACTTCCACCTGGAGTACATGGACCTGGACGAGTTCCTGCTGGAGAACCAAATTCCTGCAGCTTTGGAGGAGGAGCTGCACAAGAGCCTGGAGCAGGAGGCGCAGGGTTCCCCGGCAGTCCCGGAAGTCTCCGCGGCCGTCCCACAGGTGCCCGGGGAAACGGAAAAAGCTGCCGAAGTGCGGAAAATAAAAGGGGAGGACGAGGGGCGTGAGAGTGAAGTAGCTGAGCTGCAGGAGACGGAGGATGCCCCAGGTGAACACACACAATTGTTTACAAATCTGTACCAACATAAAAGAGAGGTCAGGAGGATTCAAGACTTATTTTACAAACGTAAACCCTTTTCCCGCACTGATGTCCGGGATGGTATAACGAGGCTGGTTTTTATTCTAATAATCACAATGGTTTTCTCTCTTCAGAGCCCAAAGACAAGCCCGAACACGCCTCTCCGTCTCCGATCAACGCGGAGGAGATCGAGGTGAGTGTGAATTTCCAGCCGGACCCAGCGGACCTGGTGCTGTCCAGCATTCCGGGAGGAGAGCTGTTCAACCCGCGCAAACACCGCTTCAGTGAGGAAGAGCTCAAACCACAGCCTATGATCAAGAAAGCCAGGAAGGTGTTCGTTTCCGAGGACGCTAAGGTCAGATTCTCCTGTAGCACGGGTCCGACTTCCTGAGCACGGATGTATATGCTGGTCAGAGTCACGATGCACAGTTTAAAATGCAGCAGCAGAGCAGAATGAGCACTCTGGAGTTACTAGCTGGTTTATTAAGACTCGTACACTGCTTCAGCTCCCTAGTCCCTGATTTATCATCTGTACGCACGTCTTAGCTTCAGGCGCACCCTAAAGATGAGAACCAACAAGCCTGATCTTATTTAGTGGTATTAACTTTACTGTCAGTAATAATTAGTCGTAGTGCAGAGTGCGCTTTTCTAAACAACTCGGCGTGATTTGTTGTACTACGAACGTCTGTTTACCTCCTGCTTTTCTCTCACTCTGGAGGTGCAGCCTGAAGTTTTATCTAGGTAATAATCAGCATGGATGTGTGTGTTCTTCTTCTTTCTACACCCCAGTTTCCTCCGTTTTGGATTTCAGCTAGTTTTTGGACCATATTTGGATTGAGATCTGGAGCTGTTTACACTGAGCATTGGACAGATGGTGGTTGTTGTGTTTGGCTCTCGTTCCCCGGATAAAGATGTGAGCTGTTTTCAGCTTCCTGGAGCTCCAAAATGTTCTGAGCTGCTCTGGTTCCTGACAGTCAGGATGGCGTCGAGGTCAAAAGCCATCCGTATCCATATGTATTCACAGAGTAAAGATCAGCCTCTGTTTTCATTTCAAAAAGCTTATCCAGGTAATAGGGAGGTATAAAAAAACTGCACGGGGCGAAATCAAACTCTGCGGCACTGACGTGAACGTGATACATAAATTAAACACGCCCGCAGGTCGTTTCTGCTCACTGCGGCATCTCTCTTCCCGCTTTCCGTATCTCTCCGCTTCCTTCATCTGCATGAAAGAATCTGTGCGAGAGACGGAGAAACATTTCACTTCTCTCTTTTCAGCTCCTTAACCGTCATGCTTGTGTTTTTTCCCTCGCTGACAGGATGACAAGTACTGGTTGAGGAGGAAGAAGAACAACCTGGCGGCGAAGCGGTCGCGGGACGCGCGGCGCCTGAAAGAGAACCAGATCGCCGTGCGCGCCAGTTTCCTGGAACGGGAAAACGCAGCACTGCGGCAGGAAGTGGCCGAGCTCAGGAAGAACTGCAGCCGCTGCAAGAAGATCATGGCTCTCTATGAGGCCAAGTACGGCCCTCTGTAAGGACAGACCTCACCAAGACACACGGCAGGGTATCAACAGCCAACACAAGCAACTATCTGTCATTGGGATTGTGGGTAAATTCAGGAGAAGTGGCAGAGGTGGGGATGGTGATTTGAAGAGCAGCTTACTCACACACACTCACACAGATCTTTTTTAAAAAAGCTTGATTTTACATTTGTTTATGGTTTAAAAAAAGGTCATCCACTAGTGGAGCTGCAGACACGGCTGTCGCGTTTCATCCGGACCAAAGCATGAAGCCCTTCTTTATCCAAATGATCTTTCTCATTTCACTTTTCTCCTTCGGCTCGCCGTGACCGATGAGCTGTTTCTCTATACAGAAGACGTTAAGTGTCCTTGCAGGAGCAGGAGATCTTAGGGCACTCCTAACAACGAGCGAGCAAACTGAACATGATACAAAAAAAATTAAAGTTAGCTTTATCTGATTGAACGCTCTAACAGAAAGATCTGATCGCTGGAAGTGTAGGCCCATAGAAAGTAAGGAGTGCTGAGCTAAAATGGAGGATTTGTCGAATAGACTAGAACTTAGACTGGGATTTTTTCTTCATATGACTTACAATGAATTATATGCGTAGCTAACGTTTATAAAATCACCCCAGGGGTACTTCATTTCTTTTCCTCGCGTTTGAGCGTCTCCCTATGAGGATGAGGACGTTTAGTCACGACACACTGTTAGAGATTTACAGCTGTAACGGATCCACACACACACACACACACACACACACACACAACAACAACAAACATCAGTTTCAATATTCTTACATGCTTTAATGTGCAACATCCTACTCATCACCTGACTTCAGGAACTTATACAAAGCCTGCTTTATTATTTCGATTTCTGGCTCTTATACGATTTATTGGACTTTTCATTTTTTTAAACATTGACAATATTTAAGTAACTATTAAAATTAAGAAAGCAGTTCAAGGCTTTCAGCTTGATAATGGTGAATTGTGCATCATCAGTACATTTTGTCAGTTGCCCCCTTAGTGGAATAACAGTGAGCTCTTTTATCAGATCTTTCAATATGATTACCATCCACGAGGCGATCTGACTTCAGAAGAAAAATGACGTGCTGATTTCGCGGAGCAGATTAGAAGCGTTATCGCGCCAGTCATTGGATTTAGAGTGTTGAGAAGCTCCTGGTCGTTCGTCTCCGTGTTAGCCCTGCGTTAGTTAGCTGGGAGTGGATCCTGCCTCCCTGTGACCATCAGCGGAATAGACAGTGGATGGATGGATGGAGAAGCACTACTTACAATCACATAAGTGAAGAAAAAAGGTGCAATAAATACTGTATATATACAGTTAAGTGAATTAAAATTGTAATACTTCACAATCGGATCATTCCTGTTAGGAACCGCTTGCAGCGAATGAGAAATAATGTCCGATTTGTAACGAACTATTAGTTAATATATGAACCTTTAAACCCAGCCATGATTCTCCGTCGCTGTGTTGTCACGGTGATTTCCAGGTATTTCATTTCCCTCGTGTTCATGAGTAACTGGGTTTGATAGTGAAGGTTTTTGGCGCTGCAGTGGAAGATGCGAAGTGCATTTAGGAGGACAAACAAGAGCGCACGATGAGAAACACGTCCTGTTCCACTTTCTCCTCTGGAGTGAAGCTCATGCTCCAGCATGACCTGTGAGGAGCAGATTGATTTATTTATTCGCTCTGAGTGAGGGAGTGTTTGGGTGTGTGTGATAACTGACCTGCAACTTCTTCCCTTTTTTTTTTTTGTCCTGATCGTGCGTTTGTGTGTTTTTGGCTCTGTAAGATAAGAAAAGGCAGCGCTTTAAAAAAAACCCACCAATAATCTGTTTGTTTTCTGTTTTGAGGCACTGCTGTATTTTCTTCACACACACACACACACACACACACACACACACACACACACACACGGGCAGCTTCACAGGCAGCGGTATTATCAGAGTAAGGCAGGGACTGTTATTCTTACTGACGACTGCAATCTTTATACGACACCTTCCTTTCCCGTTACTCTACATCTTTACTATGAAACAGAAATGAAACGCGGGACAATTTTTAAGAGATGTTTTGCATGAAGTCTTTGTAAATACGCCAGTCCTCGAAATCCTCTTCTTCCATTCCATTTACTAAAACAACCCACCTTTGCTGTAGTGATTAATAACTGAGGTGATGCCTACTGTTCCGCGTCTTGTCAGTGATGTAAACGCCGATATTTCAATAACACTGATAGTATATCTGATAAAAAAAATAATAAAATTTCTATGCTCTATATTTAATATATATAATATATGTAATGAAGAGTATAATTGAGTTGTGCAGGGATTTTGAATCATAAACTGTGACCAGTGCAATGGACTTCTGTTTCCCCCCCAAACCAGGGCAATACAGTGTAATTCATGTTTACTTCTAATCTACTAATTAGTAAGAATTATGCTTTTTAAAGGGGGGATGATTATGTTCTCCAACAGGGGGCGCTGTGTGGATACACAGACCACTCAGCTCAGGACAGACGAGAGAACGAGTGTGTGAGAGAGTGAGCAATAACACTGGAGTCTGTGCAAGAAAGAATCGCTGATTAGGTCAAATAAACTCTTTGTTAGTTATAGTTTGTTCTCTGAGGCTGAATCCTGAATGTCTTTTACTCTCTATATACAGTATGTGTACTGTACACGGTGTGGAATATACTCACTGCACAGCGTAAATAAACTGGCTTATCATATATAGAGGGCCAAAAGTATGTGGACACCTGACCATCACATCCATGCCACAATTGTTGCCACAAAGAGTTGTATGTAACGTGTCTGTATGCTGTAACTACACAGTTTCCCTTCACTTTAAGTAAGAGACTCAAACCTGTTCCAGCATGACAATGTCCCTGTGCACAAAGCAGCTCCATGAAGACATGGTGTGTTAATGTTGGGATGTCCTGCACAGAGCCCTGACCTCAACCTTTGAGATGTTCAACAAGCACATATGAGTGTGATAGGCAGGGGTGCACAAACTTTTGGCCATGTAGTGTATCTAATGAGAGCTGAATTGAGAATTCAGAATTGAGCTTCATGTAACCTGTAAAAGTGCACTACTGAGGACAGAATAAAGTGTATCCTACATTCCATGTAGTGCAGACGTGATGTCCAACAGGAAGTGACCCGGCGCTGGAGTGGCGCGTGGTATTATCAGTGAGTGCACTGTGTAGGGTGGTATAATGGTGTCCGTGCTCTACACGCTGCACTTTGCAGATGCATATACAATTGTATTTTTAAAAACCAGACTAGAGGACTATCAGGGTGTCCCAGAAGTCTGGATCCACAGACCGTTTTCCATGTATGAAATTTTCATTTTCAAATCCAAAATGGCTTCAGAACTAACAATAGAAGATTGATTTCAGTCCAAAGCTGTCAATCTGAACATCGGTTGTATATCTGTATTTAAATAAATAATTGCTTATGGATCCAGACATTTGGGACACGCTGTATAAACTTTTATTTACTTTTTTTTACTCTTTTTTTTTTGTTTGAGTTTTGTTGTATTTTTGCTTCCTAATGATCTTCAGATGAAGGTTAGAGATAACAGAATGATGGGCTTCCACTTTTCATTATTAATGATGGATACAGGATATTTCAACTGGTTTACTTCGGACACAAAGTATGCTTCTTCCGTCTCGTACCATGAAAGAGTAGCACAATGAGTTTATTCAGTTTTACATGGTTGTTTAAGCAGAGTGCACATGACACGGTTTTATCCTGGTATGTGATTTGATGCTCCCCTCCCAATCCGGTTCATTCATCACCAGATGCATCTGTCAGCACGGTGACAACAAAGCCTCTGACATTTTCCACACGAGCAAGTTTATGAGAATGTGATGGAACTCGTGGGGGTGTATGAAAGCCGCCGTTGGACCCATGGTGTTCGCTGAAGGCCACATCATAATCGCAGAAACTATAAGGGAGGGGAAGTCGTGATGCTGTTTATTTTGACGCTCTTGACTCGTGTCGCGTCCACTCGATGTCAATACAATTACACTTCACATTTTAAAGAAATCCACATGATGCAAACGTGCGCTTCTCGTTCTTTTGAGGTTCACCAGCGCGCTAATGAAATCCTGCTCGGCGTTACGCTTTTAAAAATGGTCTCTAATTTTTTTTTCACTGTTTATCCTTTCTACTATTATACAGTGCTGAAATGTATTTTATATTTATATCTATGTAGACACATGAGTGTTGCAAAGAATAGATTAGTTTTGTGGTTAAGCTTTACATTTTACACTTGTGATGAATCTCTTACACTGAATCATGTGATATGTAGCACCAATGCATCATTTTGGCCAAATACAATCCTCTTTGTTTAAATATTAGTGTTTTCTTTGTTTTTTGTTTTTTTTTAAAGAAAATAATTCTTTTAACCTTTCGTTGTATTGTCATGTAATGATTTTAGATTTCATATGTGTTGGAAGTAAAAGTGTTGCGTAACGTCAGACGTTGTCTTGTACAATAAAGTGGACTTTACATTAAGTGACCTTGCTTGTGGACCTGCTTTGTGACTGGCCCTTCCTGATGACATCACACGCAGACGGTACGTCAGGTTAATGTGTGAGCTGCAACTCTCACTGCAAGAAAGACAGAAAGTTCATACACATATGCCGAGTGTCGGTCTTTATTTAAAAAAATATAATCGTTGGTAAATTGCTCTGGTGTAAGAGGAATAAAACACTTTGGGACGTGCTGTTAAAAGTAAATAATCGGTTTCAGGCTGGTAACAGTAACTTCATCACAACACCCTCTTGTTGATTATTTTACTATAACAGCAAGACACCAAGTGTTTTATTTCTTCCTTAAGATCCAGTATTTCTCTCTCTCTTACACACACACACACACACACACACACACACACACACACACACACACACAGCATTTAGTGAGAATGTTCATTTCTCTATCGTCTGTGTTTCATTAGTATTCCGCAAGTGAGACAAGTTATATAACAAACAGCCTCGCCCCCAAAAGCAGGGTTACATAATACTCGCCTGAGAGAGAGAGAAAGAGAGAGAGGATGAGAAAGGAGAAACATAAAAGAAGAGCAAGAGAGAGAGGAGAAATTGATGGATGAATTATCTGATAAAAAAGAATGAAGGAGAAACAGGGAAGAGAAGGGAATAGAGAGAAAGCAAAGTACAGAGAGATGAGGGGAGAAAAGAGGGACAATGGGAATCGGTGATGACGGTTTAGAGGAGGTGAGGGATGATGATGGGAAAAGAGATGGGGTGAGGAGAACATGAGGGGAGAGATGGAGGGGTGAGGAGTGATGGATGAGAGGAGAGAGATGGATGAAAGAAGAGATGGAGCGGAGAGGGGAACGTAAGAGGAGATGAGGGATGGAGAGGCGAGAAGAACGAGAGGAGGAATGGGAGGCTGAACGGAGACAAAGGGAAAGTGGAAAGATTGATGAGAAGAGAAAAATTAGCGGACGGATAACAGGGCGGTTGCATGGAGGTTAGGAAGAGAGACAGAGGAATGGAAGGAGGAAAGGAACCAGAGGAGAAATGTGCTCAAATGGGAGATGTGGGCAGTGAGCAACAACACGGGGAAGAGGGCGAGAAGGATATTATTACACATAGGGAGGTAAAGGAGTGCTGGGAGCAAGGGATTATTACACACACGACAGAAAAGCAGAAACGAATGATCTGCAGCATAACCTGGACTCGGAGAGCAAGAGAGCGAGAGAGAGAGAGCGAGAGAGAGAGAGAGAGAGATTAATAGTTGAAGATAAAAGTGCAGTAAAGGTTTATGGGACATGAGGAGGAGGAGGAGTATGAGAGAGGGGTGAAGGACAAAACCAGCCATCCATATGTGTGCGCACACACACACACACACACACACAGGGGAACTTCTATAGACCATAAAACAGAGTGCTTCCTTACGCATTTTCTGACTGACCTCCATTTTGTTCTGCAGAATAATGAACTCATTTACTCTGTTTTTCCATCTCACATCGCCTCACTGTACACTGTGTACTTCACTATCTAGTTTGCAACATCCCAAACTGACACATTACTGTGACGTGTCTCATACAGGATACAGGAAGCATACACCATTTTAAAACCCAAAATGTCCACCCTAAACATTCGGCTTCTAATGTGCATAGATGTGTACGGTGTCAGCGTTCTCACTCTTTTTCAGAACTGAAATGATCACATGGTCTGTACGTTACGAATACGATACTGCGTGCTACAGCTCATGATCCTTGTTAAATAAACATCTGCTAAACCACTAGCTTTGCTACTGTAGCTAGCTGGCTGACTAGCATACTCCTGTGTCTGAGGACGAGATGCTTACATTAAATTTACACCACAGCGTGTTGAATTCTGGATTCTGATTGGTCAGAAGGTGTTGATTCATTATCTACAACAGCAGCGCTGACAGTAGCGCAGGTTTATATTTACATGCTCGTTATAATAAGTTAGCGTTTCTATAGTAACAGCTCCTTCACATGGAAGAACCTCCACATGAACAGATATAAACACGTGTGTGATTGTTAATGTGACATTTTGTGTTTAATTTACTCATTTACGGAAGGAGTCTCCACCGTCAGGAAGTCTTCAGGACAGAGATTTCTGGTTTCTCTGTAACGTAACAAACATTGCAATTTTTTTGCCTTATTAACTTCATGAGAGAAAAAAAGGCTGGTGAGGGAATGAACGTTTATAGCTGCTATAATGTAAATACGAACAAGAACTCGTTTTGTGTATTAACATTCAATGTAACTATAAAGAGATACATTGGTTTTTTTTAAATAAATAATTTGTTAACGTCGGCAAATTACTGTAGTATAAGAATAATAAAAGACTTGCAGTAACAGTGAAAACAAAATCATCTTTGATGTATTAACAGTAACTCTGCTTTATGTCGGCTCACATCACACCACCGTCACTGATTATTTTCCTATAACGGCGCATTCCCAAGTGTTTTACTCCTTATTTATCACATATACTGTATTTTAGTTAGAAAATATAATACATGCGCCTGAGAACTGAGGAGAAAAGCAAATGCTGACGTTGCTAAAATGACTGATGCTTCGCACGCAGCAGTGAAACTACAACCAGGTCACTTTATTTCTCATGCTTTCTTTCAATTTTTCATATTTTATTACAAAGTTGTTGTTTTTTTTTTTTTATAAAAAAAAAAAAGAAAAAAAAAGGAGAATGGGATACAGTAATAAATTGCTGTAGTAGGGAGACACAGTACACTGGTCATTGCATTTCACATGAGAAACGTTTCAGGACATCAGAAGCAAAATAAAGACAAAAAGTGTCAATGTAATCGTATCATTTATAGCCATTTATTCATCATTGATAAACTTTACATATAAAATAACATTTTTCTTTTTTATTTCAAAGTGAAAAACAAGATACAGGAGATTTATAAGCAAAAGACAGACATCTCAGGTAGAAGACATGGGTCCTCTCAGACATACTGTAGGTCCAATATATCCTTGAAGCAATGTTGGTAATGGAAGTTTATCCCTAAAATGCTTTTTATCCTTTAAATTCATAAAATATAATTAAATCCAATTAAACAAATACCCAAACATGCAAAAACCATTCATAATGAATGCAAACGTATTCAGTCTGTAAGCACTGTGCAAATGACTTCTCGGAAACTTTGTATTCTTTGTCGAGGCTGTCTTCATTGTCAAGAGTTTAAACATCAGCAAGCTGCTTTAAAAAAATATCACTCAGTAGCATCGGGAGAATCGTAACGTTCTGCATTTTCTTCGTCTCTCAGGTGCTAAAAGGCCAAACGAGTGCTAGTTCCCACACTTAGGTGTGTTGGAATAAAAGATTTGCATAAACCTCTGAAGAATGTAAATAGACCTCGAATGCAAATATTTAACTAGACATCACGAAACGTCGGCCGCGCCCTCGGCCCATGCCGGATGCGCGCCCGGTTCACGACATTCACAGCACATTCGGTCGATCCTCTCTTCATCATCCGCAGTGCAACATAACAGAGGCATTTAAGGCAAATCCAAACACGCTCTAACATTACGTCCTGCTTTTTCCCCCCACACACACCTAGTCTACAGGAAGTGGCAGGTGGAATGACAGCAGGGATTACAATCATGTATTACAGAGAAGCAGCGATCTACCACGGCTTTTGGCCAGGAATCAGATCCCCGGCCAGCACTGTTCGCTTTGGTAGCGTTCACTATTCAGACCGGTTCACAATTCCCATCCCTGTGCTTAGCCTCTTCTAACATGAGCTTCATGCCTGCTGAAAATATACATTTCTCATTAAGCAATGGAGATGTGCACAGGACTGTTTTTTTAACTTCCACACATAATTTTGTTTGTAGCTGCCTGTGATATTTTCTAACGAACTTCAGTTTGTTCTGTTTCACAACATATAAACATTCATTTAAACCACAGCAACACTAAGCCGTGACCTTATTTTGTTCCGTGAGCTTCATTACTGACTATACGAAAGAAAACAAAAACGTTGGGTCCTGCGAGATCCCAGTCCTGAAGAACTACGAGCAAATTTTTTAAAAGTTAGTCAGATTCACCCTGAATAAATCGTAACAAAGTACAAACGTGAAATATGTCCAGTTTCGACCAGTCATGATGGTGCTGAAAACCTGACCCTAATCACTATATACTCTTGGAAATATAGGCTCCAAACTGGACTTTACTTTACCATCAAGAGGATGGGTTTAACTTGTAAACATGAATTGTATCGTATTGAATTTAAAGTATATAATTTGAACATAAGGGCCACCTTTAAAGCTTGAATCTAAAAGCTTTTCGTGTAAAAGCTATGAGTACAACCGCAACAAGGAAAAGTACAGTTGGGTACCATTATTTCTAAGAATGTACATGAAAATTAATTAGGACCCGATTCCCAAAACTGTTCAATTTCAGCTGGTGAAGGTCAATATGATGCTCATTCTGCCTTTCGCTGCATTGTTTTTTTTGGAAAAGCAGTCCAGATTGGTCGACGTGAAATACGACCACATGGGACATAATATAAGCCGGCTCTACACTGTAGACCCGATTTTTCTGTCACATGCAAAAGCTGCACACCGCAAAATAACACCTTGGTTCGTGAGTTGACCGATCTAGTGCCGTCGACAACAAAAGGTCTCGCAGTGGCGGAAATGTTTAATAAAAACCTGCTATGATATTCATCTAAAAGCCAGTAATCGGAGGACCGTGTAAGATCATACAGCTCACCACACAGGTACCAATACAGTAGTGACCATGGCATAAACGAAACATTCAAATGGACAGTAAAATTTCCTTTTCACCTCAAACTCGAGCTCGGATTGTGCTGATCGATCATGTTAGCACAATGTTAAAGAGCAGGTCTGTTGCTAGAGGACTTCATTGTATACTTGGACATGGTCTTACCACAGGCTGCTGTAGAATTCTGCCAACATTTTATTGGGATCATCTCGGCTTAGTGTGACAAGTAATAATCTTAAAAGACCTCAGAGATGTCACTGTGTAAAACTGGCTTTAGTCAAGGCAGACCATCTTACTAAAGGTAGTCATTAGATGCTGTTGAATTTGTTGGGTGGGTGGAAGGAGCTTTGCAGTGGGGATTTTAAAAATCAGCTTTGTGTGATGTAATGAGAGAGGAAGCTACCATAATAGGATTTATCTGTGGCCCGAGTGACGCTCAGCCTCACGTCAAATCCCAGCAAACATCTGGCCTGAACATTGAGGTAACCAGAATGCGAGACCTCTGCTCAACAAAGCTCAACATTATAATGTGGGGGAAAAACTGCTTTATTGGAATAGCTGATAGCATTTGGCAGTCATACTCAGCCAGCTGGGAGCAATAAGGGACCAGGCACAAGCCCAAAGAAAATATTTTATTTTGAGTCTAGAGATCTGTACTGCTATGGTTTATGCAAATGGGAAGTAATGAATGAATCTGAATACACAAACTGGTCAATAACTCCCTATTAAACCAGCCAGCTGTCATTATTAAAATCCTGATAATCCACACACACACACACACACGTCTTCAATACGGCAATTTCCATACAACAGGTACAATACACAATATTTTGTTAAACACACTTTATTCATTTCAACTTGCATATTATATGAATATTTTATTTATATAATTTTATTTATATATTTTATTCATCAATTATAGTTATTTCTGGAAAAATAACCTCAGCACATAAGAAACTAAATAAAGGATATCTTAACATAAGAAATATATACACATCATAGTATATACTGTATATAATATCTTTTACAAATGCCTTTAGATTCTCTCTTGAAAAAATGCACAGGAAAAAAAATATAGAAAAATCGTAAATAAATTACAAATGAATGTAAAAAAATACATCCAGTTTAAACCAGCCAAATGACAAACCTCTGGACCCTTACCACCAAAAATAAACTAATCCACTCAAAATGGTGGTCATGAAATGGATTTACTTTGTAATATCAGGAACATGGCAAGGATGGTGTGGTGGTTACAGCTTAAGCAGATATCCATCAAGAAAGCTTAGGACACTTCCAACCATCTCCAGGATTACAAAACGTTGATGATCAATGGACTTGGTAATGTTAACTATTTAAAGGTCATAAACATCCATTCTCTTAAGACATAACAGGAGCTTTGTATCTAATATATAAAATGTCTAAACCCTGGATGAAGCTGAAAATAAAGAAGAACCAAAGCATCCAACTGCGACACCCAATTAGTTAGAAATTAGATTCACATTCATGGTCCCAAACTCAACTCCAACTCTGAAGGACATCAAGCTCAGCAATCCAAGTGCCACGTTTTGAACTACTGCCAAAGGTTATAGCTGCCCATACACACATTCCAATCATTCCAGCCTCCCCAAAGTCACATCATTTATCATGAGCCTTTTTGTTATCCTAAGTCCCATCCACCCAAGTCCTACCCTATTAACTTCACGCACCACTGGCTCTGGTGTTCCTACCGGAGACCAACACTACCACTACCACATTAACAGTTATCTTGCCACTGCTTTTAACTAGTCTATTAACCCCCTCCTAGAACCATATTTATGGCTTTTGAATATGAAAACACACAGTCTTCCTGAACAGTTTCACAGCTTTAAAGCATTACTTCATTTGATGTCTCAAAAACTAGGCCTGATACCCATAGCATGCATTGTATCCTGACCGTGTACTCAAACCACAGAACAAAGAAAAAGAAAACACAGTGCAAGGTTTGGGCACAAAAATTCCCCAACAGTGAGGCTTGACTAGACAGCATTTAGCAGAATCCCAACCTCTCTGCTTTTCTGAACCTTCCAACAAAATTTTTGCTCTCAACATGATTCAATTGAAGCATGAAGCTCTTTTCACAGCATGAAAGAGCAGTGTTGGAACAAGCTCATGCTGCTCAGCCAGGCTACAGAGAACTATACCTTGGTGAGGAACACCCAGATCAAATTAGCATTCAATGCAAAACATCTGTGCAGCAGGAGGTTGCTTATTTCCCATTGGCCTGGGAGAAAGGAAAATAATTATTCTTGAATACAAACAAAAATCTACAGAGAAAAAAACTAAACAAAAACAAAACAGATCACAAGTGGTTTTAGTAGTCGTAACACCATCTTAATTTTATATATTAGTAACAACTGGTGGAAAAACTTTTCTAAAAATTCCCAGAAGACATCTTTTAAACTTTTTGAACACTTAGTTGGCCAATACTACAGGTTGGAAAGCTTGGCTGGAGTACTGCAGGTTGTAGCCTCCTAGACCCTCCATGAAGGAAATTCCACTGCCACCTCCCATGACACCCATAGCATGGCCTGGTGGTGGGCTAGAGAATGGATCAAAGGTGGCATGCGGGTGAGCAGGGCCTGAAAGCGGTGCCTGGAATGGGCCAGCATGGGTCAGGTGTGGAGCCTCAGCTTCAAAATAAAGAGGCCCCTGGGAGGCAGGGTAGACAAACTCTTTGGCATTGGGCGAGAGTTGGCTGGAGACTGGACCAGCCAGGGAGTGCATGGAGAGAGATAGGGGCTTGTGCTTCACCAGTCCAGGTGGTGAAATTGAAGACATTGCAGTGGGGGAACGGCTCAGCAATCGCTGCTGAGAAGTGCCGACACTGCTAGATCCACCCACCACCCCGGATCCAATGCATTTCTTCATTTTGGTGGAGCCAAACTTGGTGGCAGCAAAGCTGGCTGTGGTGAAGGTGATTTGCTGTGGAGCAGAACGAGAACTGGGTTGGGCAGCTGGGTGAGGGTAGGGCATCCCTGTATTGGGTGGTGGTGGAGAGGAGGTATTGGAGTGCACAGTGGGATCTGTTGGAGTACTGGAGCCTGCGTAGTTGAACAGACCTTGACAGAGCGGTGTGGGTGAATTAGAGAGTGATGGAAGCATGACTGGTGATGCTTGGCCACCAATGGGCACAAAGACCTGAGCGTCTGGGTTGAAGCCCAAATTCTTCCCATCTTCCATCTCCAGATCTCCTTTACAAAGCCCCCCTAAGCATTCTGTAACTTCAGCTTCTCCCCCCAATCCTGGTGGATCCTCCATGTAGAGAACTTTAACGGCCCCTTTCTCGCCAATCTGATAGGACACTTCATAAGGGTCGATCCAGATGCTGAGCTCTGGAGGGACATTGGCGCGTACTTCTTCCATGTCCAGCCCACTCCTTCTGGCTGCCAAGTCCACCACGGGGTCTCCAGGGACTCCCAGATGAAGGCACCGGAAGGCAGAACCACGTAATGGCGCCTCGGGGTACCAATGACCTTCAAAGCGTGACACCAGGATGCGTTCCAGCTCCTCTCCAAACAGGTCTGCTCTTCGCCGTGGGAGCTTGTTGTACAAGTAGGACACTATGAAGTTCAGTGCAACTTTTACCTCTAAATGCATGGCTGAAGAGAGAATTAAAGGGTCCAGAACACAATGGTCACGTCCTGGATCTCTCTAGCCAGAACAGGCCTACAACAGTTTCCACATCTCTTGTAAAAGATATAGAGGGTGTAAAAATCCTGGCAGATGGTAAAAGAGTGTGCAGCTTAAAAACACCCTTTTGTTCCAGAAGAGAACATCCAGATCTGATTGGTCCAAGACACAAAGCTCTGTCCTGCTACACGACACTGGGCTTACGGATAGCCTGGATGTCTCAAAATGATGTCTTTCTCCAATCTAAAAAGGATGCAAGAAAAGAAATTACCATTCAGATGCCAAACACCGAGGACAAGAGGGTATAAGATTGGGCATGCATTTTAGCAGATGCTATGGCTGAGGCAGCAATCTATGCTTATCTCAAATCCCTCATCTAGTCCTGCTGGCAGCAGCTAGAGCACACTGAATGCAATATAGAAGAGTGCAAGAGCACAACCCTGAAAGCAAGGTAGAAAAGAGTGTGCGCTACTAATACAAGCTACTAGAATTGCACATCAACCATAAACCTCAACACCGTCAGGTTATTTATTTACTTTTGTACAGAATTAAAAACTCCCTAGTTAAGGATAAGTACAAATAATGGTAGGGGTTGGGAGAGTTCAGTACCGAGACTTTTAGCTAGCTAGTTGCATAAAAGGGTTTTGGCCTAGCCTTGTCAAGAAAGTTAAACTGAAATTTACCCTCTGACAGAAAGAAATGAGGCCACATGGTGCACAAATAGAAAACATTAATGGAATTTATGTATCAGACTTCTGATGCATTCTGAAATGGCTGTGCACACACTATTTTGTCACTCCAATTAACTTTATATGACTGTATACAGTAGTGACATGTTTATAACAATCTAAAGGTCTAGTGCAGCCAAAGGAAGGAATGGAAGCCACGGACATATGCGCAACAGCTTTGAAGGACGTTTCACCTCTGAAACTATGTTGTTGTGTATTTAGATCAACAAAAAGATGTTCCGATGGCGCTGAAAGTGAATAAGCCCTGCTTCCTGAATGAGCTGACATTTTCGACTTGCATAACCTGTTGAAAATTCCAACTTAATCTGACCTGCTACGAAAACACAGGCAGAGCTGGTCAAACTGGTAGGTCACCTTTGCCAGGTAGTAGATGGAATTACCACCACTGCCTGTGTGTGTGTGTGTGGGGAGAATGCATTAACACCCGTGTTGACAACCATAGGAGACTGTATGGTATTTATGGATGAGTAACTTAAACAAGGTCAAGTCATGAAATTTGAGGAAATGACGACTGTGGAACATGTTGGAAATCGGACGTATTGTATCGAGACCCTTCTTGAGGAATAAAATAATAAATGAATTACCACTTCAACATTTAATCAAGTAATATGAGCTTAGAAAAATGTATATGCTGGCAAAAACTGTGTACCAGTTATGTATAAGTTATGACTGTTTTGGCAGCTGGTTATCAGTCAGGCTAAGCTAGATTTATTTTATTTCTTGTAAAATATACTAGTAACAGACTTGTTTGCAGTTACAAATGACAAAAGTGTTGTGATACGGTTTATCCGTTACATTATTCGCTGAATTATATTCGCTGGATTTATTTTCTTTTTTAAGCAATGCTTGCCGCCTGATCAAGATGGCCGACTCTTGTTGAAACTACGACTCCCGACACCCCCCGCGCTGTGACGTCATAACCGTGCGTATCCACCTCCGCTTTATCAAAACAGACTGGGCGAATTCTACTAACTGGTGGGGTCCTTAAACTAACCCGGTTTAAACCGCAGTCTTTTCGTTTAAAAACGTGCGTGTCGTGTCGCTATTTATGTAAAAGACGTGTTTTTACTTTTCGTAGCCGAAATAAGCGAATATATGGTTATGGAGACTTTGCTAGAGCTAGCAGGCTAATGCCGCAGGTTGATGTGTTGACTAATTGCTTTTAATGCGGTAGTTAAGGCTGACATTATCATTCATTTTCCTGGGTGGATTATTATTATTTTTGTCCTTGATGTCAACATTTTAAAAGCACATGGCGTGAATTGTTTCTTAACAGTTTACCCCGACGAATGTAATGACAACAGCCGTCTAATTTACCATAATATTCCTTTACTTGAATTAAATCCCCTGTTTATAAAACAGTGTGTCCTGATTGGTGTAAATGGTGTCAATCTGTTATGTTTAGTGAAAGTAATGAATAAGGATCGCTTTACTCCAAAACAGCCGGTTCTTAAATTCAATGTCACTCAATGTCAAGCGACACAAAACTGCTCTGACAAAATAAAGTGACTAAAATACACAAACACGAGCTGTGAATCAGTCAATCGCTGCATTTTCCTAAAGCCTTAACTTCATCAACAGCTAACTTCACCTCAGAGAACCTTTTACCTCCCGAGATTTTTAATACCTCTCATTCCCTCTTTTTTCCCCACTAATAATAATGCAAAATGAATGCAAACTGTGTGGGAGGCTCGGTTTGTTATTGAATATCCATCAGCAGGTGTTTGGTTTACATTAGCTTTGTTTATCCAGCTGGGAACAACAACAACAACACGCACACACACACACGCACACAAGCTTACAAAAAAAAAAAAAAAAAAAGGTCAATTTAAGATGCAAGCAC
>JAQMYM010000021.1:1965420-1983669 GCA_030014255.1 Parauchenoglanis ngamensis
AGCTTCTTCTTAAAGTCTGCACTTAAATATACATGTAGAACAAGAGATAAAGCCCACAGCAGTGTTAGTTACTGTTTAAACCGCTCCAAAGCCTGTGATTGGATAAGAGCAGTGATGTGATGCTAAATATCTGCTCACTTTCCTGTTAGAACTTGTGCAGTTTCCTGTTTGTTCGAGCGAAATGTTAGAACACAGATGTTAATAAAAATGAAGAAATGTTGAAGGACAAATTATAAACAGGAGATAATAATGTTTCTCTTGGAGCAGAGATGATTACCTGCTGCTGATCATGAAGTACCACAGTCCAGTTTGTGGTGATTAATTCAGTTTCTCTTTTAGTTTTAGTTTGGGTGAACTTCAGTGTCCGAGACGAACATCTGTGTGTGAGACGAACATCTGTGTGTGAGATGAACATCTGTGTGTGAGACGAACATCTGTGTGTGAGATGAAGACTCCGGTATTCCTGCATTTCCATGTTTGGGGAACAGACAACACATTCATAAACATGCCAGTTATTTAGTTCTAACAAATGAAATAGACTTGAAATGAAAAATGATATAGACTAGACATGGTAAGTGTGTTTTCTTCGTACACAGTGAATCAGACTGCACACAATTCGGGATTGGCATTTGGGGAGTTTAGACCCCTAGGAGACTTGCTACAAGTCACATTTATCACTTTGTCCTTTGGTTGGTATTTAATATACCGTAGTTTTAATCTGTCTGTTAAATGATTATTTTCTGATATCTGATGTAGATGTTTTGCTGGAATCAGCCGATTATATTATTATATTATTATATTAATAATAATAATATTATTATATTATTCTGTTTTATTTAAGTAGACTTGCAATCTTTTGCATAATTGTATCAGTCAAATACATTTATTTTAAAAGAAATAAATATATAAATACAGTGTAATTATTTTTATTGTATCAAATTAGTTTCTATCTTTAACATGATTTTTAGCCAAAAACAATTTCTCTGACAAGTACTGAAAATAAATGTATGTACAATAACAATATAGATAAGAGCTTATTTGGGTGCTGTATTATCTGTGTGTGCATTTGTCTGTGAGTCTGTGTGAGTGACTGTGGGTGTGTGTTTAGGCCATCACTAGGTTATGCTCCAGAGCCAATTGCACTGGCTCCAGTTTTTGTAGACTGCTGACATGTGCCTCAAACCCATCTCTGTTCTCATATGTCTTAGACCCAGAAGATCTCATCCACAATCCATAGGCCATACTACTGGTAACCTTATCTACCCTCCTCTGCTGTCCCAGTCTCAAACAGTGCTGCTAGGTGGGCTCTGGAACTGTCAGTCTGCTATAAAGAAGGCTGATTTCATCTCTGCCCTTGCTACCTATCACTACCTTGACTTTCAGGCACTAACTGAGACCTGGATATTGCCACAGAACTCAGCTACACTGGCAGCTCTTTCCTCTGCTTATGCTTTCTCACATGCTCCATGAGAAAACGGAAGGGGTGGTGGTACAGGTCTGCTGCTGTCTCAGAGTTGGTGCTTTATACCCCACGCTCTGTCTCGTCTCACCATCACATCCTTTGAGTTCCATGCTGTTTCAATTTCCTCTCCAATCAACCTTCTCATCGTTGTCATCTACAGCCCCTCTGGACCCCAAGGAAACTTTCTTGAAGAAATTGACACACTCCTCAGTCTTTTCCCTACTGATAACACCCCTCTCACTCTCCTTGGAGACAACCTCCCCATTGATAAGCTCCAGTCCTCTTGTCTTCTCCCTCTTCTTTATTCCTTCTGTCTGATTGTTCAACAACTGCTCCCACACACAAAGGAGGAAATGCAATGGACTTGGTCTTCAGCCATCCCTCCCCAGCTTCAGACATCACTGCTACCCCACTTCACATCTCTGATCATCACTTTATCCTTTACCATCGCTCTACCTGCCATTCCGAAAACCAGCTGTCATATGCAATCCTACTACCTGCCCACTGGATCCTGTCCCTTCCACAATTCTCCAGACCATCTCTCAAGACCTTATCCCCTTCATCACCACCATCATAAAGAGCCCATGAAAAACTGAACTAAATAAATAAAAAATACTTACATGGCACAATTTGTCTCCGGTCTACCTCATAATGCCTTTTCTTTCTCCTATCTGAGCTATCTGATCTACCTACAATTGTCTTTTTCATCATCGTATACTTGATAACAGAAGAATGAATGTCACAGAAAAATTAAGACTGCAAATGTTTACTAACAAGCGTTACGTCAATTCCAGAATGACTTCTGCATTGTCTTAAACATAATAACATAAATAAACAACACTAGAAATATGAACACTGAAAATGTCTTACACGTAATAACAAGAATAAATAACACTATAAACATGAAATGAACGCCACAAATGTTTACCATCCTGCTATGTACAATTATCATCCATCCATTATCTATCCATCTGGGTTGTGGAAGCTGGAGCCAATCCCAGCAGAGAGGCGGGGTACACCCTGGGCGGGTCACCTTAAAATTCTGCAATGTAGTAGAAATGAACCTTATTTTGAAACTCATCGCTGATTCTCCATCCTCCTCCTGTAGCTATTCTTCCCCTCTCCGATAATTTTCCTCAGTTCTCTCTGCACACCCTTCAGTTCTTCTTGGTTTCCTGACTTGAAGGCTTTCTTTTTCTGCTTGAGAAGACCCTTACTATCAGTAAAAATCAAGGTTTTATCATTGGGAAACCACCGTACAACCCTGGTGGGTACAGCATTATCCACACAGAAATTCATATAGTCAGCAGTGTAACAGACTGTCAGTGTCCTCCCCGTGGTCATTACAAAACTCTTTCTACACAGTTGAGTCAAAACAGTCCCTTAGAACCTCTTCAGTCTCATTGGACCATCTTTTCACTGTGCAGGTAACTGCTGGTTCCCTGCATACTAGAGGTTTGTGCACAGGGAGAAGGTGCACCAAATTCTGATCTGCCCAGTGGAGAGGGAGGTGATGAGTTGTTGGCATACAGCAAGTCCAGTGTTTTATTTTCTCTGGTGGGTCATGTAACATACTGAGTAAATGGGGGTAGGTAGTCCAGAGAGACAAGATTAAGGTCACCAGAAATGGGGAGGAGGGCACAATGGTACTTTGTCTGCAGCCTGCTAGTACCAGAGTGTAGAATATCAGAGACTGCATCTGCATTACAGCAGTGTGAATGTATGCTGTTATCGCAATAACGTGAGCATTCCCTCGGTAGGTAATATGGTCTCATGCTAATGGATAGCAGCTCAATGTCTCTGCTATAGAGTTGTTCCTTAGTGGTGATGTGCCCACGGATACACCATCTATCGCTCACAAACGCTGCCAGTCCCCCACCTTTCCTCTTACCACTTTTCTTTGTCCTGTCTGCCCGTATCAGCTGGAATCCAATTAGGCTGCAGTGCAGCATTAGTGTCTGGCATTAGCACAGTTAGCCAAGTCTCCATTAGCAGCACGATGCTACACTCCCAGTATTCATTCTGATGCCGGGTTAGTGGCACTAGCATTAATGCAAGCAAAAAGATAGAGAAGAAGATAAGACATGGTAGGCTACTGCTATAATTCACTGCTTTGCTATTCCACTTAAAGCTACACTATGTAGGATTTCTGCTTTCTAGCTGAGACATTGCAGATTTGCAGCCAGTTGAATCCCCCTTTCCCTCACCCCTCCTTTTCCAGGTGTGTATTAGAAGGTATGGTGTCCATCAGGAGCCCACAGCATAAAATCCGAGTGCTAACAAAATGATGTCATCATCTATCACCACATCGAGTAGGTGATACTTTAAGTTACTTTAAATAGATATTTAGAATTGTATTTAGTTATTTAGCTGTAAAATTACAGGTCATAACATCCATGAAAGATAACGTAGTGTGTTTGGCGTTGTGAAAGCATTTTATTGCTAGTGCATATTATTGTTACTTGTTCTTCGATGTGGTAGCGTTTTATTGCTAATTTTAGCAAGATAAAAAAAATTTCTCCGTTTGAGTCGCCATATATCGGATACACCAGCCGGTAACATTATAAGGAGATTCAGGGAGAGGACGAGAGAGAGATAGAAAGAGAGAGAGAGAGAGAAAGTGGAAGAGGATTACTCATGGAAGCGGAGCTAACTGAGCTGCTACTGCTCAAAAAGAAAAGTGAATAGTGGAAACCCTTTAAAACGAATGACGACAAGTAACAGTGTTCTGTGTTTATAAAATTATTTTATTATATCAGTCTGCGTGATATGAAAAACAGCAACAAAACAGAAAGTGGTGTTTACACAGCAGCACTGTGCTTTACCTGTAGCAGTGTTACTGTTGTCTGTAGTTTGGTGTTATCGCAGTGTAATGATTGTCATAAATAGTATCATGCAGCAATATTTGACATAAATTAAATCCAATTACCTGTCTAAAAAATGCAAAATGCGGAAGGCGCTCTCTATAGGCTCTACGGGAAGGCCCTGTACAGGAACGTGCTTACAATTACAAATAGTAAATTTTTAAAGTATTTGTACACTAATGAAAACGTACTCCTGAATACTATATTTCATTTCTGCTAATCAATTCTCCCAAAATCCTGCATGCATGTAGCTTTAACGTGTTAGCTAACATAACTGAAATAGCATTTGCATAGCAAACATCATCTGAGACCTTGTTTTCTGACAGGTAAACTAACATAAACATTACAATACTATTATATCCAGTTGGTTAAAGCACAAATCAATCAGTCATTGAAAATAAAAGATCTACAAGATATCCATGCGATGCACTAGCAAAACTAGCAAAAATGTACCCAAACAACACGGCTCCAGAGTGCCTCACTCAGATGCTCATGTATCCCTGTAATAACTTAACCCTCTCCTGCTCAATTGTATAAATGAGATCGCTCTGGATAAGGGCATCTGCCAAATGACATAAATTTGAACTTGAACTTTAACATGTAATGCTGCCATGAAATGCCATCTCTGGTTTACAGATTCTGAATTCAACTTGTTTCATGGGTTTATTTTTGTTAAAATGCTACAATACTTCCAAAGTTTTGGTCTTGTTTTTTTGCTTCTTCTTCACCTTGATTCTCTCTGCATTTTGCCATCATTCATACATTGTTCTTCATTAGTACAAAATGCAGTCATGGCAGACAATGGAAGTGACAATGCCCCAGCACGTTCTATAGCGCATGGCACTGGTAGCTCAGTGGTTAAGCTGTTGTACTATTGATTGAAAGGTTGTGGGTTCGGGGCCGTGGAGCGATTCAGCAAGTGTTGCGTGCTGTTTGCATACGTGGCGCCATTGTCCTGAGCTGCGGCTATATTGATTGTAAAATTAGTCTCCTTGTTGTGTTTAGTAGTTCGCTGAAAGCTAAGGAATGATAGGAACTGCTTTCTCGGGAGAGACAAGAAGGTAGAATTGTTATTAAAAATTGCATCGGCTTTGTTTAACGCGTGCGCGCGCGTCTCCAGTAAGAGGACGTGCGGTGACAAGAACTTCTCAACTTCACGTTGGATTACTCTCTACGGATCCGGTGAGATCGCTTCATATTTTTACTCTGTTGCTGGGTATATCAAAAGCCTTTTATTCAAAATCGCCTTTTGCCGTTTTTTGTGGGATTATACCTTTTTCGCTGCGTCCCTTACCTGTTTCCTGGTTGGAATTTAAGGACTGTAGCGTGAGCCGGGGATGGACTCCTCATTTTCCTTTAGTTTGGCTTTTTAGTTTAATTTCTGTGGACTGAGCTCAAGAGGGGGACTTCAAGGGTTTTGGTATTGCACGGGATATTTGGTGCGGTTATAATGTACAGCGCTTGGCGCGTCATTTATTTGAACTGTGTGGTGCGTTTTTTCTAGCGGGTGTGCAGCGCCATCTGGGTATTTGTTTATTGATGTTTCCTTAGTATTACTTTAATTAAAAAAACCCTTTGTGCGTTTTAGTAACACAGCTGTTTAAAAAGAAGTTTAAGGGGCTGTTTGTCACAATTTACTGCTTTTATCAGACTCTCTCACACAAACAACTACTCTCATTCATATATTCTATTATTCTGTCTTACATTCACTTTTTGCTTACACATGCTTACATTTGCTATTTGTCTTTGTCAAATGTAATATTTTCTCATACATATATTAGACCTTTGGTTCCCATACACTATTAACTTCATTTACATATACATATACATATACATATACATATACCTTATTTACATACACACACTATTATCCTTTGGTACACAGACTATCAAGCAAGCATATAATGTGTGTAAAAGTATAGTTCTCTGTCCAACATTACTTGATTTTCTGCTTTCATTAATAATAAAACATGGTCTAATCCTTGTTAGTTGTGTCAACAAAAATTTTGATGATAAGTACTCATTGAGGATCTTTTATTTCATGACTAAATTATAACGAGAACGTAAATTAAAAAATATTTCATAAAGCAAATTACATTGAATTCTCTGTTCATTATGCCCTGGTGAGTAAAGATGAGGTGAAATAGCTGGCTCTTTTCAGGTGGACAACCTAGCTTACTAGTCAAAGGAATTTTTATTGCCAGGAGAAATGTCCTTCAGCAAATTTTTTATATTAGTAATATATTTATAATATGTTACATTCCTTGTTTCACATTCCTGACCGTATATGGGAAGCGAGGTAATTCGGCTCGCTAGTCTTGCTCATAGCTTTCACAGTGCTCCTGGATTTAACAGGGTTATGTGCGAGTAAGGACATACAAACAGCATTGGACTGAACCTAATAACCAGTAACATGTTTATATGAAAATAACGTCATCACTATCACAGTCTACAAAATGCTGCCTTCACTTGACAACTGGCAAAATAGTAACAGAGTCACTAACTCCACTTAACTTCCGCAGAACAACAACACTCAAAGAAACAAATCCAAAATGCCTAAGTGCCTGTAAAAAATGAATTTTGCTTTTGCTTCTTTGTTCTAAAGATACTTTATTAAAAAATTACATCACAAACTGAGTCAAACACACACACCACTAATTTAAAGACACAAATCTTTGATGTTCATAAACTGAGGCAGTGAAGTCATTGTGTCTCTGCAGGTTGGAGCGTTGTGGTGTCTCAGATGAAGGCTGTGCTGCTCTCGCTTCAGCTCTGAGATCAAACCCCTCACACCTGAGAGTACTGATTCTGCTTGGGAATGAAATAGGAGCCTCAGGAAAGAATCTGCTCTTTGCTCTTAAGGATGATGGCCATTACAAACTACATATACTGGTGTGAGTAATGACTTTTTTGACAAATGCTGAGAAAAAAATAATGATTTAACCTTATTATAATTTTTCATTAATTTCAGTAAATATCACATCACCAGGTCAGGAAATAAAACCAGTATTAGAAATTTTCACTATATTCTATTGAATCTGAACTTTTCTAACAGTAGGTGTTAATGCTGTTTGGTGTTCAGTAAAATAGGTTTAAAGTTGCTGTGAAGGCAGAAGACAGGGAGTCCGACAGAGGCTACAAAATGTCCCAGCTGAGTGCATGAGAGTGATTGTAAATGAACAGCTCGTCTCCTTGTGACACCCTGCTATCTCTGACTTCATACTGCTGCTTTTGTCTGAATAAGATGATCTCGGCTTTTCCCTGTTTCTGATCAGCAGCAGACTTTCTTCTCAACTCTCATAAAAACTAATGAAAATCATCATCTTTAATGCCACACTGCCACTGATACAGTCCCTTCCAAAAGTGTTACAACAGTGACAAAATTTTCATAATTTTGCCTTTGTACACCACTACAACAGATTAGAAATAAAGCCATCAAGATGTGATTGAAGTGTAGACTTTTAGCATTAATTCAAGGGGTTTAACAAAAATATTGAATTAACTGTTTATTCTTCTCAGTCCCTCCATTTTCACAGGCTCACAAGTCACTGAAGAGTTGACTGATTTCATGGTTTCTTCATTATTTTTTGACAAATTAAGGAGATAAAAGGTTTAGAGTTGATTCAAGTGTTGAATTTACATTTGGCAGCTGTTCATGGGAACTCTCAATATGATGTCCAAAGAGGTGTCAATGCAATGCAAGAGCTGTCACTTTATCTCAAGATGCGAAACACTGGTAACACTCAAGAAGAGAAAGGCCAGATTAGACTTTGCTAAAAAGCCTGCCCAATTCTGGAACAAGATTCTTTGGGCAGATGAAACCATGATTAACTCATACCAGAATGATGGAAAGAGAAGAGAATGGAGAAGGAAAGCAAGGGCTCATGGTCCAAAATATACCACATCATTCGTCAATCATGGTGGTCATGGGCATGTGTGACTGCCAAGGGAACTGGGTCACTGGTGATTATTGATGATGTGAGTGTTGATAGACATAGCATGATGAATTCAGAAGTGTACAGAGCTATACTTTCTGCTCAGATTCAGTCAAATGCTGCAAAACTGAGCTTCATAGTACAGATGGATAATGACACAAAACATGCTATGAAAGCTACCCAAGAGTTTCTTAAGGCAAAGAAATTAAATGTTCTTAAATGGCCGAGTCAGTCAACACAACTCAGCATGCTTTTCACAAACTGAAGACAAAACTGAAGGCAGAAAAACCCATAAACAAGCAGCAACTAAAGGCAACTGCAGTAAATGCCTGGCAAAGCATCTCAAGGGATGAAACTCAGCATTTGGTGATGTGCATGGTCTCCAGCCTTTGAAGCGGCGATTGATTTGCATTCAAATATTAAAAATGATGCTTATAGTTATAATTAAATACGTTTGTTCGATTACCTTTGAGCCTGTGAAAATGAAGGGACTGTGTAATAAATGGCTGCAATTCCTAAACGGTTAATTCAAGATTTTTGTAAAACCCCTTAAATTAATGTTGAAAGTCTACACTTCAATCCTGTCTTGATGGCTTCATTTCAAATCCATTGTAGTGGGGTACAAAGGCAAAAATACAAAATTTTTGTCACTGTTCTAATAATTTTGGAGGAAATATTACCTTGAAGGAGCCACTTTACTCCCTCTGACCCTCCTTCCAGCTCTCCACCTCCACACCGTGTCTTCTGTCCTTCCTGTAAAATTCCCCTCAGCTTCTTCTTAAAGTCTGCACTTAAATATACATGTAGAACAAGAGATAAAGCCCACAGCAGTGTTAGTTACTGTTTAAACCGCTCCAAAGCCTGTGATTGGATAAGAGCAGTGATGTGATGCTAAATATCTGCTCACTTTCCTGTTAGAACTTGTGCAGTTTCTGATATGCTCTAGCTAAATGTTAGAACACTGATGTTCATAAAAATAAAGAAACGTTGAAGGACAAATTATAAACAGGAGATAATAATGTTTCTGTTGGAGCAGAGATGATTACCTGCTGCTGATCATGAAGTAACACAGTCCAGTTTGTGGTTATTAATTCAGAAGTTTTTCTTTTATTTTCAGGGTGAGATGAACATCTGTGTGTGAGATGAAGACTGATGTTCCTGCATTTCCATGTTAGGGAATAAACAATGAATTCATAAACATTAGTTTATCTGAGGAAGCTCCTAGGAGACTCACTACAAGTCACATTTATCACCTTGTTCTTTGGTTTGTATTTAATATACACCGAGTACCTTATAAGGAACACCTGAACACCTGTTACCAAAGTAAATGCAGTGTTTGAAAATTACATTTCCTTTGCTTTGTAGCTCTCCACTATTCAGCTAACAGCATAACACCTATGAGTTGCATCTATTACAGTTTATATATGAACTCAGCCTTTTTCAGAAGTTGAATAGTAATGCATCACAAACCTGCTCATGAATCTTAAACTGCACAAAATATTTAGATGTTGAGCATTATGATTTACTCGCCAAAATTGTGTTCTGCTCATACCACTGTCTTCCATACACAAAACTGATACTTCTAATGTTTAAAATTCTATATTTTCCACATGTAACCATACATGTAAGCCTAGATAACTTATCACATGCATACAGAATTTAGTCTGTATGACGTAAGCATGGTCGAGAATAAAAAAATTTATATGTTGAATGATGTAATTAATGTAGTGTGATGTGGCATGCAAGGGGTCTGGTAATTCATTACACATTTGCTCATAAAGGGTTAACTACACAAACTGTTTAGAATTAGTATCATGATTTACATGCCAAAACTAAGTCCTAGTATTTGATACACAAAAATGGATACTACCAATGTTTAAATTTTTTTCTCTCACAAATGTAAAGGAAGTGTCTGAAAATGACATTACATGCAATTTACCATTGTACATGAAATAAAGAGAATTCATAAGATGCATCTTTACAAAGCACATAAAAGTGTTTGTAAAGATTACAGGTGTTCTGTAAAGATTAGTTGTTACTGTATGCAGTCAAGATTAACATTTACATGTCAAAAGGTTTTTTTTTTCCTTGAAGTTTTTTTTTAGGATCATAACACTGATGTCTATATCGTTTTAAGACACGTGCACATTAATTTAACTTGCATTTGCATTTGTTTTCCAATATCTCAGCAAGTGGTTTGGGCATGTTTTGTGGTGTAGGAGAGAAATGTTAAGAAATTGTACATAATTTCTGAACTTTTATAAGCAAGGACACTGCAGGGAGTTGAACCTCATTACAGTAACATGGAAATATTAATTAGTTACTCCATTCCAGTACTATAGCGATTTGCATGTTTTAGTAAAAAAATGAACTCTTAATTGTTGTGTTGTGTTAATCCAGTGATTGCACTTGAAGATATATATATTTTTCTTTTTTTTCTTCTTCAAGACTTGACGATTTTCGAGGTGGTTCCCATGGGCAAAAACACATGAAATTTGGCACACACATCAGTGCAGGTAACCGATACTCAGGGTCTGAGACTTTGCCCTGGGTGTGGCCCAGTGACCCTATAGTGCCATCATATGTCAATGAGTCTTGTGCTCAGCATATATTCGTGTGGTTCGTGGCCTAGTAAATATTTTTAGTTATTTATCAAAACTCTGTAAAACAACATGTTTTAGGTAGTTTATCAATTAAGCATGGAGCACAGCAAGATTCATATTTGTCATTGCCTTCTATTCTTATTCAATATGGAGAAAACTCAATGGAAGCAAGAGATCAAATTTGCGAAGTTTATGGCATTTTCATATTCTTCACTAGGTGCTCAATATGCACTCTAAAAGAGAGCCTATATTCCAACCAAATACCTGAGTACTTGTAGGATGATACTTTTCAATTGTTTCTCCTCCTAGTATACACAGCCTTGACACCAATACCAGCATCACTGAGTCTGATTAGCAGCAGCTCATGGACAACAGAACCATGGTCTTGGACAGAACAACAAACAGGGCAGCACAATGTTGTTCCTCTACACACACAATTAGAAACTCAGACATGCGTGCATACACATACCAGGGATTACTAAAGAGCAATTCCATTCATACATGATGACATCCTCACTCATTTAAATAAAGTGTGAACACAACATATCCCATTTAGGTCGGTGTTTAATGTCTCTGATTGAAATCTTTGTAAAATTTATGTACACCATGATCTCTCTCTTTCTCTCACACACGCACAAAAGCATGTTTCACTCAGTCACACTGCACCAGCGTGAGCCAGATTAGCTAGTTTTATATTCATATTTATAATTACAGTTTGTTAGTTTTTTTATTGGAAAGATAAAAATAATCCTCCAACACTTGGTGTTCTTGAGCTTCTGTTCTTCTCCCTCACAATGAGAGCTGCTCCGGGTTAAATTATGAACCCAAGATATGGTCAAAAGTATGTGCACCCCTGACCATCACACCCATATGTGGTTCTTCCCAAAACTCTTACCACAAAGTACCACATAGCACTACAGTTTCCCTTCACTGGACGGCGCCCTAGACCTCCTCACTTAATATCAGTGCCCGAGTTCATTAATGCTCTAGTAGCAGAATGAACACAAATTCCCACAGCCACGCTCCATCATCGAGTGGAAAGCCTTCACAGAAGAGTGGAGCTTATTAGAACAGCAAAGGGGAATAAATCTGGAATGGGAGGTTCAACAGGCGTGCATGGGTGAGAATTTTTAGAAATGATTCTTTTAAATTTTATGTTCTGTTCTAGTAGAGGACAGCTGAAACAAAAGTGATTTCCAGGTGCATTGCTCAGGTTTTAAAACAGGCAGAGAACTGAGGAACATTTTACAAATTCATACACACACACACACTGCAGGTAGTGAGAACTGTGAGTCTGAGGCTGAGGCGCAGGGCAGGTCCGAGGTTATTGATCAGATCAGAGCAGCGTGCGCAGTAATCCTGCAGAAACCTGCACAGCACATGCGGCAGATCATAAATATTACATTCTAATTAAAAGTGCCTTTCATTACTATAATGTTGAGGAGTTTTATATATTAGTGTTTTCTTATAAAGAATTATCAGCTGTGATGAAAAATATACAGCAATGTCACGTGAAAAATTCTACCACAATGATGCCTTCAAAAAAAAAGTTTAATAGAAAAAACTATAAAATAACATTTAAAAAAAGAAAATAAACTAACTGTAAATTATCTGAAGTTTGTTATTTATGTAATTCTACATGGCCAACATGGACTTTTATTAATTATTAGCAAAACAATGTTCGTATTTGTGACCTCTGTTCATCTGCATCACTTCTCTGCTTCAGCGTTGTGTATTGTTTTATATTTATTCTGAATCGCTTCCTTTCTTTCCATTTCTTAATAGTCTGTAAAAATGTAACTTTACATGTTGCTAACAAAGTCCTTACTGCACTCTGGAGAGGGGGAGGATGATGGGTTTGGTTTGTTTTTAATAAGAAAAACGACTGATTGGTTGTTTTGCGTATCCTGGAAACCTGACAGATTTTGGCTCAGCAGGTAAAAATCCTGATGATATATTTATCTTCTGCTTCATTGGAGCCAGCAGCTGTAATCCTGTACGCACTGTACGCAGATTTTTAATGATTTTGTTCATTTTTAACATTCTATCTTGAAAATAAATTGTGACAACAGCAGATCACGTCTCTGGATTTGTAGTTTATTGTATAAAATGCTTGAGAATAAGATGTATGTTTTGCTGCGATTAACATGAACTTTGTGGAAACTTACATGAGGAATGGAGGGAGAAGGTGGAGTTCAGGAAGATATGGGGGTCTCCATGATCACCTGGCGAGGGAAGTGTGGACATTTTATTATTATTTCACTCTGAGTGTGTGTGCAGGTGTGTGTGTGTGCAGGTGTGTGTGTGTGCAGGTGTGTGTTTGGGTAGGGTTGTTTATTATTACTATATGCTGTAGTTGTCCATTTAAGGGCTAGAGCATTAGTAGTGTATCACAGTGTGTGAATGAAACTCAAGTGTACTTTTGAGTATCGGATGAATTGATATATTAAGTGTTTATTGAAGTTTATGTTTGTGGTGAAGTGCCTTATGAATTTTAAAACAAATTCACTGTGTAAAACAAAATGCTGTAGCATGCCTGCCAGGCTGTTGGATGGATTAAATATTAGCATTGGGAAATTTTTAATGAATCGTTAATAAAGTTTTTGATTAATTGTAACTTTCCCTCTTAGCGTGTGTTCGTGGTTCTTTCCCGGGACCAGACCGGGAAATCAAAGGTGACGCAGCATTTTCCAGTGACTTGATCGCCCTCTAGTGGCGGTCGATAAACAAGAACCGGTTTCGGTTTAATTTTGATATTCTATAAAACACACACAGGGTTCATTACCATATTATGAAATATGTTAAAAAATATTATCAGCAGTTCTGCCTGATAAATCCAAGTCTCTGACAAGTTTGTTGAGCTCTGCCTGAAAAATTAAATGAGGATCACTGGATGGTGATGACTCGAAATATGGGCATGGCTGAGTGTGCCCAAGCACACATGATCAGAAAGATTTTTTTGAAGTATTTTATCTAGGCAAGTGTCTAGTAAAAATTGCATCAATTATGGCTGTAAAATATAATGATTTTAACCTAAGAAGTTGACGAGCTTCTGCCAGGCAGCTAATCCTGAGCACCCATGACTATGTGAAACACCCTGATTTGAAAATTCATTTCTCAAAATCCTTGCATTATGGGAAATTTTAAAAGTTATTTCTATTGTTTCTAGTTTTCATAGGGTGTTTCTCAAATGTCAAGGATGCTTCCTCGGTAGGACGGATCCTTCTAAGTCGGATCCTTCAGAGGCTAGGCAAGACTCCTTTCTAGCATTCAGAGAACACAAATGGAGCAGTCTAGTGAGTGTGCAGGTCTGTGTCTTCTTCTGTTGAGTTTATTGTAGTGATGGCCAGGAGAATCCGAGGCTTTGAAGTTTGGGTCGAGTATTAGAGGGAGTGCTAAATGAAACCCCTCTTCAAGGCATGTATCAAGTAACAGAAAATCATGTGACCAATGACAAACAAGGCCTCATGGAAAAAGAGTGCCACTATTGGTTCGTCTAAGGGGTCGAGTAGTAGATATATGAAAGTGATTTGAGGGGTTGTTCATGTGTAAGCTGGCATGTTGTAAGCTGAAACTTTGACATTTTATTATTCTGCAACTGTAAATCAAGATGTAAGATAAACTACATATAATAAAACTGTATTTAAATGGCACTTGAGCTCATTTCTTTGTATAAAAACAACTATTGTTGCACAAACCCCAGTGTCTTCTGTTCTCTGCGAGCGTGTTTTTTAAAAAGCACATGAAATTGTTTACATAAAAACAGAATTGTCTTTCCCCATTATTGAAGAACTAATCCTACTCCTTAATAAAAATCTTTTTTTTATAAAAAATAAATTTTTTAGTTCAGGCCCACAAGCACACAAGTCCCAAAACATATCAGCCCCACAAGCATTTCTGTCCAATTTCACAAGCACAGTGCTTCCTACTACTCATGAAACTGTAAACAACTGTAGTTGTAGTAATACCATTATTATGATCTGTATCTTGCTCAATTCCTTGAAATATATGAAATACACTAATTCTGTAAACTAAAATATATTGTATATACTAATTTAATTTCTAAGTTATATTCAGAATATAGATATTTAGAATATATTTACAAATGTATTTTCATAACACTGGTTTGATGAAGTGGCGTGCACCAGCCTGTGTACTATATGTATGATTGTATGATTTTTCGTTTGACCAGCAGGTGTCGCTAGTGAGCAACTGAAGCCTCGAGAAATGAACCACTTCTCAACGCACTTGGCTGGGAAGGATCAGTAGTTTATTGGCATCTTGTAATATTAGTGCATTACCGCCATCTGCAGGACTGAGGTGTGACTACATTTGGGAATATGAATGATTTAATTTGAAGAAAGAAAGAAAAAAAGAACGAAAGAAAGAGAGAAATAGATAAATTAAATTCTATTTGCAAGACGAGTCATTCTTAGAAATGTCAAAACAGCTTTAGTCGTGGATTGTGTCCCAGGTGCTAGTCTCAGCAGGCTATTTAATGTCAACCCACATTTTAGCACTTTATCTGGATCCTACTTTTTTCTGTGCATTCTCTACGTTGCAAAAGTATGCGCCCCCACAGTACATACATACATACATACACCAGACTAATGCTTCATATTAATCTTATGCTTCATATTAATCCTATTATGGGTGTTAACAAGGTTTTAATTTAATTTTATTAATCATTAACAACTAAATTTAAGCAGATACATAAATATACATACATGTAAATAAAGAACTAAAAAACAAGTAATAGACATAGGCCTAATAATATTCCGGGGATATAAATAAATAGAAAGTGAAAGCATTAAGTCTCACAGTTTTAACAGCGCTTTTGTTTTTAATATATAGCACCGTTTCTTTCTTGAAAACATGAAAGTGACGTTTGACTTTAGCAAATTTACCTTTATGAAAGTAAAACTTTGCAGATATATAATCATGTTATCAAGCAGGTGTGTGTCATTGAACAGGTCCCGCCTTGCACATGTGCATAAGACTGAGAAAATAATCTGAAAGAAGGACTTTGACCTGGGTAGTAATTGAAGTATCCTAGACATTGGAACAGGCCTTTTGCGACATTCGATGACGTGGCATCCGTGAAATCCATTTGAAGGATCTTTCCTTGACATTGAGAAACACCTCTAAAGTGAAGGTGTTTCTCTCTCAGTCTCCACTCCATTTCGTCGCTGTTGGAAAAGCGAAAAAAACTTCCCCACCAGGCAGAAACGGTGATATTAATGTCACCAACACGGACTGCTGACTGAAAGTGAGTGATTTCTTTAACAGAAATGTGGTTATATTTGATTGAGCTGTGTGTTTTATATTCCAGCTTCTTTCTCATCAATTAAACATTCAGAACTGCGGTAAAGTTGGTTTCATATTCGCATATTCATGTATTTGCCGTCAATAGCTGAGGAAGGGAAGCACAAAATAATTGTACAATTATTCAGTGTGAATGCGCTATCAAAGCAGAATCAGCTACACTTGTTTAATGACACAAAAATACTCCTGGTACGATTGTGTGTGAAAATTCACTCCGAATATCCACCGAAAATCATTGTCGGCGGATATAAGCCTTTAGGGACCGTCTGTAAAGTGACGAAGAAAGTAAAAGTGCATAATCATCCTGTTTAAAAGCTATGAACTGGAAGCCATTGTAGATCAGTTGGGTTCAACCAGAAGGTGTACATTTTCTGATATGTGTGGTTTTTGTATAGAATGTGTACGTTGTGTACAGTGTGTTCTTATAAAAAGGTCACATATCGGAGGTGCATGAATCTTTATACAGATTAAAATTCAATATCCTTGGAACACTTAAATCTGCTACAACCAAATAAGCTGGCCTTTGTCGACTCCAGAATACATACTGAAGATCATATTTCACAACTTTAACCTGTCCTGGGTTGTGGTGCATTTTTTAAAGGAAACAATTCAATATATTCTGAACGGTTTACTGTGTTGCTGTAAAACAAGTTTGCCTAAATCAAGCATCCTCTACAGAATATACTGCAGCTCTCATCAGGCCAACTTTGACTTCCTCGGAATTTTCAGGAATTTTTTAAATAAAAAAATGTAATAGCTTCTGAACGGTTTACTGTGTTGCTCTAAAACAAGTTTGCCTAAATCAAGCATCCTCTAGAGAAAATACTACACCTCTCATTTTCCCAACTTTGACTTCCTCGGAATTTTCAAGAATTTTTTGAATAAAAAAAATTCAATAGCTTCTGAACGGTTTACTGTGATGCTCTAAATCAAGGTTGCCTAAATCAAGCATCCTCTAGAGAAAATACTACACCTCTAATTTGGCCAACTTTGACTTCCTCGGAATTTTCAGGAATTTTTTAAATAAAAAAAATTCAATAGCTTCTGAAATGTTTGTTCTGTTGCTCTAAAACAAGTTTGCCTAAATCAACCATCATCTAGAGCAAATACTACACCTCTCATTTTCCCAACTTTGACTTCCTCGGAATTTTCAGGAATTTTTTTATTGAAAAAAATTCAATAGCTTCTGAACGGTTTACTGTGTTGCTCTAAAACAAGGTTGTCTGAATCAAGCATCCTCTAGGGAAAATAATACACCTCTCATTTTCCCAAATTTGACTTCCTTGGAATTTTCAGGAATTTTTTTAATAAAGAAAATTCAATAGCTTCTGAACAGTTTACTGTGTTGCTCTAAAACAAGTTTGTCTAAATCAAACATCATCCAGAGAAAGTACTACACCTCTCATTTTCCCAATTTTGACTTCCATGGAATTTTCAGGAATTTTTTGAATAAAAAGAATTCAATGGCTTCTGAACAGTTTACTGTGTTGCTCTAAAACAAGTTTGCCTAAATCAAGCATCCTATAGAGAAAATACTACACCTCATCTGGCGAACTTTGACTTCCTCGGAATTTTTTAAATTAAAAAAATTCAATAGGTTCTGAAAGCTTTGCTCTGTTGCTCTAAAACAAGTTTGTCTAAATCAACCATCATCTAGAGCAAATACTACACCTCTCATTTTCCCAACTTTGACTTCCTCGGAATTTTCAGGACTTTTTTTAATAAAAAAAATTCAATAGCTTCTGAATGGTTTACTGTGTTGCTCTAACACAAGGTTGTCTGAATCAAGCATCCACTGAGGAAAATACTTCACCTCTCATTTTCCCAACATTGACTTCCTCGGAATTTTCAGGAATTTCTCTATTGAAAAAAATTCAATAGCTTCTGAACGGTTTACTGTTTTGCTCTAAAACAAGGTTGTCTGAATCAAGCATCCTCTGAGGAAAATACTTCACCTCTCATTTTCCCAACATTGACTTCCTTGGAATTTTCAGGAATTTTTTTATTGAAAAAAATTCAATAGCTTCTGAACGGTTTACTGTGTTGCTCTAAAACAAGGT